>VWZK01019989.1:118977-221404 GCA_013396935.1 Baryphthengus martii
CGCAGGGCCGCGGCGCGCCCGCCGTGTCGGACGCGGCGGTAGTGGCAGAGATTTTAGGGAGCCCCAAAAGGAAAGGCGGCGTTTGGGAGAAAATAATAATTGTATTAGGTTGTGCATTTGCGAGAAGGGCCCAACAGACAGTTCAAAGAATTTTTTTTTAAGCAATAAGATACTAACATGTTGTTACATGGGGTAAGAAATGATGTAAGGTACCAAACCAGTGTGTTTCTTTGTCTCCAGTGTACAGAAACCATTGTCAATAAATTCTCAAATGTATCAGTTCTTGAAGGTCCTTAGTCACAGGGTCCACTGTTTCAAACTTCACTTTCACACCACGCTTTAGAAAGGGAGGTAGTTTTACTGAATTATTTTTACTTCTACTGGGGCACATAAAAAAACCCCTCTGAACAGTTGAGCTGCTATAGTAATGGCTCAGTGGGTTTATGGGTCTTTTTCCTCTGAGGATCTTTTCTGCGGTTGGCAAAGATGAGTGCAGTTCATAATGCGGTGAAGAGCACAAAAAAGAGCGTGTCTCATGTCTCTGGTTGCAGTTTTTGACACGTTCTGTAAGTGGTTTCCTTACCTATTTGATAATAATTAGGAAAATATGCAGATAGGAAGATGTTACAAGTGAAACTGTATTTCCCTTCTGCTCATAATTAATATTTTTTATTATGTATTACCCAGTTATTCACCATTGCATCCAGTTTTCTCTGTAGTAGTAGTAGATTCTTCTCCAGAGAATACATCAAATAATCTATAGGCTTCTAGGGAGTAATTAACATATATGCGCAGCGGTGGTCTTGTATGTACCTAAAGGAACACCTGAAAGTGAAAAATATCCTGACTATTTTAATATCAGGATATGCTAAAATAATTGCATTAAATATATGGAAAAGTCATTATTTAGGTTTTCTCTGGGTACAGGTTCATAACATGACATAATATAAAACAGCTTGGGAAAGGGTAACGTTAGTCAAACAAGTTGTGCAAAGTTTTGTTCATTTTTTGTTTCCAAGTTTGGTAGTTACTTTTGTGTTATTATTATTATTAAGGGAAAATGTCCTGAAGATGGATGGGATGAAAGCACCATTGAACTGTTTCTTCATGAACTTGCTGTAATGGATAGCAATAACTTCCTGGGCAACTGTGGTGTGGGTGAGAGGGAAGGAAGAGTGGCATCAGGACTCGTTGCCCGAAGGCATTACAGGTACAAATTACTGATAATTTAAATTATTCACATTTATTATTAATGCTTTCAAATGGTGTATTTTATTATGTCTTATTATCTGAGACCTTCATAGCATTTGAAAAAAACCACAATATAATGCAATATTGAATTGATACAACTTTCTGTACTGAATTGTCATTAATAACTCATTGGAAAGTCTTGAATGAGACAAAAATCTTTTGTCAGGATTATGTCCTATTTGCTGACCTGATAGAAGCTTAAGATACTGACTTGACTGTGTGCAAGGGAAACAGGGATTTTCCTGTTTTTAAGTAATCCATGCATTACTTGCCTTTATTAAAACTGTGCAGCATTTCATCTGTATATTATTAAAAACTACTGCATATTGTGAAGTATCAAAAATTTCCTAGTGAACAGCTATTTATGTTTTGTTATATTTGTTTATATCTTTATAATATGATTAGTTGATAGGCACATGAAAATACGGTCCGTTTCTAATAGATTTTATATAAAGCAAGGAGATCTATAAAGACAAGAAGAGCTTTCAATAGCCTGTAGCCCTTCTGACACTTGGTGGGTATGTTGGATGCTGTAATTCTAGAGGCTCTGTGTTGATTTCTGTATGAATAAACCCATTTTCTCCATCGAGTTCTGTGCTGAGTACCTCGCTGTGTTGCTTTGTCTCACCGGAGTGCAACAAAGAGAAATTTTCCTGAAATGTTTCTCCGTGAAAGGTTAACACAAAAGCATATTAGAGACCAGAAATTTACTAAACTTTACTGTATGGAAGTTGAATTGCTTAGGCTTAATGGCTTTCATAAGCCCTACAGTACCATGAAACATTAACGGAGAAAGCCAGGAGTACATCGGCTTGTTTTTTTCTGTTTTCTGTACTGCTCTCCAGACTAGGGTGTTTGTGGTGTGGTGAGGGAGGCGGAGGCTCACAATGGGGAGAGGAAGCGAGGCAGTATGGCTTTCTGACAGCGCTGGAGAAAGCATGGCCAGCTTCTGGGCTGGCTCTTAGCTCCTGTTGGCCTAGTGAAACTGTCACCTGGCATCTCGCCTTCACCTCTCAGTGTCAGCAGGGAAAGGCGTCCTTCACTCCCCTTATTTCTGCAATAAGTTTTACAGGTAATTTTAGAGGTGGTAAAGGTAGCAGGAGATGGTTCTCAAGCTGTCTTTCCTTTCAGGTTAATAAATCCTAAGGGCTGGTCACAGGGAGGATTGTTGCTTATGAAGGAGTATGTATGTGCAGAAAAGAAAAAAACAGTAGTTTGGGAAAGCTATTAAGAGCAGAGAAGCAGGAACAAGGGAAGGAAATATTTTTGATGGAGTGAGCATTATGTGCAAGCTTCAATTACTTATCACGCTGTTGTTGATTTCAGCCTATAGCTTGAAATGGGGAAAAAAATTAAGCTGTAAAGCAATACTTCAAAAAGTTCTGAATTCCATACACTCATCAGGCTGCATTTTACTTTATTCCCAACACAGAAATAGAATTAAACCCATAAATGGATGTGTACTGTTACTAGCTCACTTGAGCAGCTGCTGTGTTTCAGGTATGGGTAAAGTTAGTTCTGAAAGCTTATGGTTTAGAAACAATTTCAGGATCCTCTACTCCTGGAAGGTGCTAAAGAATATCCAACATTTATAAACAGAATGCATAGAGATGATATTGCATGATATGTAATATTGAATAGTAGAATGAGCTAGATGAAGTGAAGATGTAGAAAAAGATGGGCAAAGTGATACATTAGCCTAACATTTTCTCACAGTATATGTTATTTCTTTGCCCCGTGGAGATGAAGCATTTGTCAGTGGAGCATCTGTATAATACCACTGTGCCTGTGATATCCTACACTGTAGGCAACTCATTTTTGTTTTCCTTGGAGTTGTGTCTGAATGTGTCAGCATTTATAATGCTAATTCGACAGCCATCACGAAGTGCTGATGTGCGCTTAAAAGGAATCCTGCCAGATGCTAAAGGTCTTACTACTATCGCGTCTCCTCAAAGTTTTTACTTGCATACTGGAATATTGTTAAATTGCCGTTAAAAAAAAATTTTTAAAGGACAGTTTCATACAAATATATAAAATTTCTCATAATGGAAGTCATTATGGCAGATATTGATGTGTATTTTCCACAATTCTTTATCAAATTAAATTCTTTTCAGTCAGCAAGAATTACTGCTTTGAGATGTGAAAAAACTTGATGTGTGTTTTCAACCTTTCTTATTTAGGTTGATCCACGGAATTGGAAGGTCAGGTGATATTTCTGCAGTCCAGCCTAAAGCTGCAGGGTCTAGCCTTTTGAACAAACTTACTAATTCAGTAGTTCTGGATATTATAAAGCTGGCTGGTAAGTGTAAATCTGAAAATATCTCTTGTTTGTGGGGGCATGTCATGGGTTCTTCGTGTCAGTGTCTGACTTGCTTTTTATGTGCAGGTGTCCGGACAGTGGCCCATTGCTTTGTGGTTCCTATGGCAACTGGCATGAGTCTAACTCTGTGTTTTTTAACGTTGCGGCACAAGAGACCGAAGGCAAAATACATTATTTGGCCACGTATAGACCAGAAATCTTGCTTTAAATCAATGATAACTGCAGGTAAGAAGGAGCTGACTGATTACACAGTGTATTCTAACTTCATGTAGCAGAGTGATCGATTCATATGCTTGCAGTAAGATCCAGAAAAGGCTGAACACATAGTAGTTTTAAGTGCTTTATTTGTACACTGCTGATTTCTAACATGCAGTCACACATTCGGGTTGTCTTCTTAGTGCTTTGTAAAATGTGTACTTTGTTTGCTGAGGTACTGAGGTGTGTAAAGTAGTCGATAGAGAACACAATACTAAGGAAATTACAGCTCACTCTCAGAGTTAGATGCCTAATTTGCTCTCCTCGGAATTATGTAAAGGCAAGGCTTGTGGTTTCAAATCTTGCTCTTGGATTTGTGCAGAAAGCATCTGTGTCCTAGGAATCATGATCAGAAGGTGACAAGCTGTGTCTGATTTGCACATTCTTTTCTTTCAGAACACGGGAACATTAGCTGCCCTATTTCTTCTTAATCTTACGGTGTCACTCGGCTCACTCAGCAGATGAGTTTGGTCCCTTTCTTAGTTCAGACCTGAATTTCTCTCAAACGGAATTCCTTGTTTCCTAGACTATAAGCTGCAGTTAGAAGTCTATCCACTGCACTCAAGCTGTCCTCTCCTGCAGGCAGATGCATGGGATCAAGGAAAGGGCAAGTAAGGGAGATCGTAATTTTCCAGCTCAGTGCACATACCTGCAGGTGGTGGCATAGATTCTGGTCCTAGTTCCTAGGACACATTTATTTTTTGCACAAAAGACTCATTAGATAAAAATGACTAAACAATTGGAATCAAGGACTGGATCCTTTCCAGGTGAGATGCAAAAGTGTTTAAAAGGAATCAAATCAGAACAAATAGAATATGTATGTAAGAAAAGTAGGGGTGTTTTCAGAATGTTATATAATTATGTAACTATAATTATATAATAATAATATAATAATTATGTAATAATTATATAATTATATGATTTAGAACATTAAGCTAAGGAAATTACATTTATAATGTAGAAAGTTGCAAGGAAACTTAATTGATCTGTTAATTTTTTTTAATAAAGATAGCTGTCATATAATTGATTAAAAGATCTAGCAACTAAAACTAACAGAGAAGCAGGTATCAGATACCTAACAACTATCCGTTAAATGCAGTCTTTGTCTTCAAATCACTAATTGAAAACCAGACTGAGACTAACTGCCAATAAATCATTCTAGTCCAAGTTCTTCTGTAGAGTTTTGAGCCTTAAATGTCAGTGTTAAGACATGATGTTGTGCCATGAGGGACAAATTGACATAGCTGCTGCCATGTTACACTACTTTGGAAAACACTCCTTCCCTTTCCCCCTCCTCTTCTCCTTTACTTTCATTCAGTAAACTGAACATCCCTCTATTTTTTAAGAAAGTAACCAGGTACAATAGTGTTGCTGCCATGCCACACCTGTTTGAGGGAGGGAATATATGGTTTCCAGTGGTTATTCTGCAAACAAAGCCATTCTGATTTATTTATTTATAAGCTAGAGAATTGAGCAATTGCCATGCCAGGCTTCCCTCTTCAAGAAACAAAACTTGTTAAATGCTAAGTTAGGTTAACCCTCCTTTGTCTAGCTGAATCTTGAAAATCTTTGAGGATGAAGGTTCCACAACCTCTCTGGATAGAATTTCCAGGGCTATGCTATACTTTGAATGAAAAAAAAGTTTTACATGCTGGTTTATTCTGAACTTCTCAAGCCAAAATTTGTTGCTGTTACCTCTTAACTGTATCCTACCAAGGAACAGAATAGAACAGAACAGTTGGAAAGGACCTACAATGATCACCCAGTCCAACTGCCTGACAATTTCAGGTCTGACCAAAAGTTAAAGCATATTATGAGGAGAATTGTCTAAAAGCCTCTTAAACACTGACAGGCTTGGGGCATCGGCCATCTCTCCTTGGGAGCCTGTTTCAGTGTTTGACCGTCCTCTCAGTGAAGAAATGCTTCCTAATGTCTGGTCTGAACCTCTTCTGGCACAGCTTTGAACCATTCCAACATGTCCTATTTGTAGATACCAGGGAAAAGAGCTCAGCACCTCCCTCTCCACTTCCCCTCTTCAGGAAGATGTAGAGAGCAGTGAGGTCACCCCTCAGCCACCTTTTCTTCAAACTAGACAAGCCCCAGAGTCCTCAGCTGCTCCTCACAGGACATTCCTTCCAGCCCTTCACCACCTTTGTTGCCCTCCTCTGGATACATTTGAGTGCCTTCACATTGTTCTTAAATTGTGGGGCCCAGAGAGTTTGTCTCTTGTCTTTGTAATTCCTTTCCACATGCTTTGGGGCTGTTATTAGATATTCTCCGATGCCTCTTCAGGCTTGAAAAGTCTAGCTCTTGCAGCCTTTCTTTCTAAGCCGTGTGGGCTATACTGCAACCATCTTGCTAGCCTTCTGATAGACCCTCACTGGTTTTTCAACATCCCTCCTGAGCAGCCCGTTCCAAACCTGGAAACATTCCAGTATTTAGAAGAAGGGGATAACTTCCTTTATGTGGCCTTGAGAAAAACCTTATGAGGTTCAACTGCTGTACATCTTAAATACACACTTAAACTGGAGACTTAAATGATTTGAGAAATTGCTTGGTATTTAGGATATGACAAAGTTCGCTTTTCAAATGAGGTGAAAGATGGACATTTTTATCTTTTAAGTAGTAATGTGAAAGTTTTAGATTGAATAAGGCAGAGGCTTATGATGCCATTTCGTAATGATCGTTGTTCCATTGCGACAACTAATGGCATCCTGGTTTACTATGCTAGTGGGTTACAAGCATGTCACTCAAGCACTTTATTTTTAATTGAGATGGAAGAGGTTGATCTGTTTTTAGAACAATCTTCAAACCTGTTGCTATTGCATGCAGACAATGTAAGGTAAGCTTTTCTTTGGAGTCCAGTATTTAACCAGAATATTATTGATGTTTTTAATTACTTGGTTATGGTACAATGAAACGGCTAGTTTGTCTGTGTTCTTGATCCAAGTCTTACAGAATCTGTTAAAACAACAGAAGCAAGAAGATTTTTCAGGTTGATACTGGAACTAGAAGCCCACAATCGGTCAGAGATTTGATGATACACCTTCAGGTCTTGCTTTTTCTTTGCCAGGTTTTGAGCCTGTGGTGATAGAAAATGTACTAGAAGGCGATGAGTTACGGACAGACATTGAAGCAGTGGAGGCTAAAATCAAGGCTCTCGGTGCTGAAAATATTCTTTGTTTGCATTCTACAACATCTTGCTTTGCTCCAAGGGTACCTGATAGGTAAGTAGTCTTTGTAAGAAATGCGTTATTTGTTACTGTAAAAAAAAAACATCAAACAAAACCTCCATTATTTTGAATGTCCATCTTCCTAAAGTTGCTTTATTATTGCCAACAGTTAGTAAAGATACTTTAATCCCCTTGCTTAAGGAAAATTGGAGGTTGAAATGATATTCCACTTTCAGAAAAGTACATTAAGAAAGTGAGAAGAAAGCAGAAGGTTTTCCTTCTGTCATTTAACTGAGGTTAATGATGATCTCTTGTGGTGAAATGAATGTCATTTTGTCAGTGGTTTTCCTACCATTTCATGGAAGTAGTAAAAGTAGTCTTTCATAGAAACATAGTCCAGGAAATGTATTTCCATAGCTAATGCCACATTTCAATATTACTGTTGCCTTTTCTACTCTTCTTCTCTAGCCAATGATGTATTTTCCCAAGCTGTTAATACAGCTAAAAAAAATAAAAAAGAAAAAAGAAAAAGCTAGAGCTAAACTGAAAAAGTTTTGCTTGAGTTACTCTTTCAGTATTATACTGATGCTTATAGGGCTAATTAAGATACATTGGTATAAAGAAACTCTTGGAAGCATCTAGGGCAGATGTGCTGCTGCTGTACGAGTACAACATGATTTGTCCTGCTGTAACTGATCTTGGTTTGAACACTTGCTGCCTGATTGCATGATGTTGCTACTTATAATTTCCAGCTTTTAATCACCATTAAAAGAAGCTTAAAATACATTGCATTCTTTCCTAATATAATGTGTCCATACACAGAACTTCTGTAGTTGCTACAAAGATGCTGTTCAAGCACTAGCTGAAGCTGAGACGACCGTTACAGTTGTGAATGGGAAACAGAGGATCTGAGATGTTATTAAACATGTACCTTGGTTAGCAAATATTTGAAAAACTTCTCAATCTGAAAATGGCATGTTGGAGTAGAGATGTCTAAGGTGCTTGGTAGATCGAGTGCTTTGGTGCTCTTTTGGACATCATTGCAAAACCTACTTGCTTTATTTCCTTAGACAATAAGTATCAGGAAGCAAATTCAATGGGTTTTACAATTGAACAGGTGTCTTTTTATGGACTGTATGTACTACACTGAGGTGTGAGATATTAGTAAGATGTCTTTTTTTACATGGTTTTAAATGTAGTGTCTTTGTTTCACTTTAATTGTTTTTAATTTATTACAAAATTGAAAAGACTTATATTAAGAATTTCTCTGCTGTGCATGCTTTTTTGTTACTTAATTTTTCTGGAAAATTTAGTTGAATATTTGCAAGTGCAGGAAAGAATTTCAATATCAACTCTGAAACATGGCGAGTAAAGATATGTTTTGCTCTACTTTCCTACCTTAAAAAAAACCCAACAATATTTATCATAGGTTAACCCAATTGCTAGAGGAAAGTTAAAATCATATAATTCTGTCAGCATACTATGAACATTGCTTGAAGTTGACTTGCAGATTTATTGGCTAACTTAAATCACAGCTATCAAAATTGAATAGTCTATTTTATAGCTTGGGTAAATGAATCTTTTTCCCTTATCTGCCTCCTCTTTTTGACATGCAATTGTTTTGTCCTCTGCAACTAAGAGATGAATTATTAGGTAGTGGCAGTGTGTTATGATATACTACAGATATAGGAGGATTTGAAAGCACTTTCTATTTAAAGGGTATTGTCAACTATCGAAGGCCGTAACATTCATCTTCTGATGGGAAGGAAAATCCCGTGCTGCATTTCTGGAGGGTGCCATTTTAAATGTCTGTTTTTAAATATCTTTCATTTGTAAAGCTTTATTTAGTTGTGGTGGTGATGTTTTAAAATTTTAAGTGGCCTAGGATTGTTAAAAGGTCAGGGTAAGAGTTTTCTGCCTGCGTACCTATACCTTTTCTTTGATGTATTATTTAACTCTGTGGCAATAATTCCCCAGTGCATAAACCTCCTTCCTCGGAGAGGCATCAATTCTCAGTCTTTTGCCTGCTGTTACTGGGAGTTGTCTCTAAAACTACTGTATTTGAAAGAGAACTAAAGGGGAAAAAAAGACTTTATCAATTAGTTTCTGTACTTAGCAGACTCTGTATCTTGTTACTCATTAATATTTGAAGAAAGAGCAAAGCTTTCTTTTTATGAACCTTCACAAGCAGGAGTGAAAGAAAGAATAAGAAAATATTTCTGTAAGTCCTATTTGTGACTTTTAAGCGCTCAAGTAGTAGTGAAACTTACACTGATGCTTTATTTTTCTACTCTGACTACCACCACTTGGAACAGGTCATTTTAAGCTTTGGAAGCAGACGAGCGCTGTGCATAATTGTTTGCTTCCCTTGCATAATCACATATTCTTTTCAAACTGTAGCATTCTCATCCTGTATTGTAATATGGTTCTAATTGTTCAGTTTTTAGGGGAAGAGCCTCTTCAGTTTTGGTACTTGTATAAGCTACCTTATTGCTCCTTTAAGTCTCAGGAGGTGGGAAAGACGAACATACGTAGCACTACAATTTGCTGAAATTCTCTGCCTGCGCCGCAAAGGAAGCCCCTAAGAAACTGCTTTCCTTTTGGCTCTCTGTGGAGAGTGAGGAATGAGTCTGATTAAGATCAGCAGATCGGAAGGGAAAAACTTTGCCCTGTGTAGTGTTACGTTTCCTGAAATATTCTGTTAATGTTACATAGTCCAGGATTCTGGATGTTGATAAATGTAAAAAATTATTGGACATGCAGCTCCTGCCAAATATCTCGACTGTAGAAGATCAATACATACATTATACTACTGATGTTTCCCAATTATTAAATACTTGTGATTTCTTTAGGGATAACATGAGGATGATGATGTTTTCCTAAGGGCTGAGGTTCAGAAAATTTAATCTGAGGTTTACGGCTGAACTTTGCTTTATATAGCAACAGTAGGCAATGTAGTAGAAATAGAATGCAAAGGAATGTCACCTCTTGGAAAATGTTTTCACACTGTGTCACATTTTATATGAATGTCAGTAAATTACAATGAGAGGCTGTAAAGAAAGAGATAGAGTAAAAATGCATCGAAGGTTTTGAGTTTCCTGGTTTAATTTTTTAAAATAATACTACCTTTATCATAATTTGAAATTATTCTATATTACCTTATTTTTTTTCAAATATATTTTATTTCTAAAATATATTCACAAGTTTGGGGAAAATTAAGATTTTATTTATTTTTTTTTAACTAGAACATGATTGGAGTACTTAAAAAATAAGTACTAAGTACATGTACGTTCAAAATGCTGAAGGCCCTTACCCAAAATGACCTTTACACCCACATAAGCCCTAGTTTGACTGAGATATCAATCCAGGCTGAGCCTACTGTGATTTCAGGGATTTCTACAGGCAAATGAAGAGTTGTCGTTATTTCTGAATAAACAGTTGAACAATTTTTTCATTTATTGATCTCCACATTCAGACATTTTGGAGCTTTCCATTCTTTTGAGGAATATATTTAATCTCTTAATCAGTTTATCTGAAATATGCAACTGAGATTTCAACCAAATGGTTAAAATATTAGTTCTTTAAAATAAACAAAAGCATGTAAAACCTTCTGATTTCCAAGACAGATCTTGGAACTTCTGTTAGGCCATTTGCAGGTTGTATATTAGAAGAAAAGGAAAAAAAGTGTGAACACCTAAAGCTCTGTTAGTTATTAAAGTAATATTAAAAAAATGCTTATAACTGAAGCAGAATGACTTGGGATTTATTTACTGGTTTCCAAACAAAATTTTCAGTGAAGCATGAAAATTTGAAGCCTAGGTAAACCATTACATATATATAAAAGCTTAACAGAATTTTCTTTTTAACCTTTGCAGATTAAGGTGACAAGTGCTTCTTTGAGGTACTAACTGAAAAAAAGTTGTTTTCTCATTCTAACCTTCTTTCAGTCTTTTAATGGTCTGATTTATAACATGAGCTACAGTTATCAATGCTTCTCTATGTTGCAATTTTATTCTCATAGGCTGGAGGAACTGTCTATGATCTGTGCTAATTATGACATTCCCCATATTGTCAACAACGCGTATGGAGTTCAGTCTTCAAAATGTATGCATCTTATCCAGCAGGTAGGAGCTGTATATTTCCAATAATATTTTTTTTATAACAAGTGTAATTAAATCTCTGATTGTAGTCAACACTTGCAAATTTTTTTTCAATGTTTCAGAGCTTTGAGACTAATCCCATATGTGTCCAATATTTGAAAAATTTTCTGAGAAAGCAGAGCAGAGGGAACTAGAATTTACAATTAATATTTGTTATTTCTATTATGTGCTTTTTGTGTAATAAACTCAAATTTGTTTAGATTTTGTTTATGTTCAAGTGTCTTTTATAATGGAAAAATGTCCTTAATAAGCTTTCTTAAAAGTCAAGTCCTAAACTCGACTAAAAATTAAATAATGGGTCATACTTGAATAAGGATTAAACCTTCAACAGTATGCAAGTTAAGGATTTTCAGTTGAAGGTACAGCAACACTTTGTAGGTTTGTCACTGTTAAAATATTGTTGGCACAGAAAATGGCTGAGGAAGCTGGGTTAAGTTCGGTGTTTTGTTCAAGAAAGTTTAATTTCTGTTGCTGTTCAGTTTGAAGAGAAGGTTGCTTAATATCTAAGATCAGCTGTGAAACTTTGAATTCTTGCTTTTTTTTCGCTCATTACAATGTATGTGGACTGTTTCTTCAGTACTTCTCTTTTCTCTCTGTTGCCCATAGCAGACAAATAAAGGGTCATTTTTTAACAGGATCCAGGGGATCCTGAACTACTACGAATTGAAACTACACTGGTCAGTTGTTTTTTCTAATTAAGATGACATTATGGGCACAGACCATCTTTATATGTAATACTGACAGGAATGTCATGTTGGCATTTCTAAATCTTCAGAGACTGAAGGAGTTTGACAAAACATGAAGTGACAGAAAACAGCATATGCTTTATTTGTAAGGTACTCGGTACACCTTCATTGTATTGAACTTGCACAAGTTTAGTGAAATTCTAACAGGAAGGGGGCTTTGGAATTGCTGAGTTTTACTGCAGGAGACATATCTAATGATAATCTTTTCAGACTATAGAGCTACAAATAGTACTGTTACTGTGGTGTTTTCTGTTGTTTTTTTTCTTGGCTTCTTGTTACGTTGTTTGGGGTTTTTGTTCTTTGATTATGCAAACGTATACATCTGAGCTCTGGTTTGTTTTACATTTATTTACAAAAAAATTACGTCTTGCAATAGCAAATGTACTGTCTATGAGGAAATAGTTATTAGCAAATACTTAGGAAGATCTACATGCTGAGCACAGTGTGAAGAGAACGTGCAAGAGTATCAGAGAAAGGAGCTTTTGAGGCCATTTCATTTGTCATACTTTTCCTCTGGTGGTCTCCTGTCAATTAAATCAAATGATAGCTGCTGGTATTCGTCTTCCCATCGAAAAGCTGACAAATTCGGAGTGTTTCTTCGTATCTTCCATGCAGTAAGCTATTAAAACATAGAAATAATAACAGTGGTTTAGTTGGATCTGCTTTTTTTCACTCTTTGCCATAGGTATTAACACTGTTTCTATTTCTTCGGTTTAGTTTGTAGTACTTCAAAGTGTATCTATTTGAATATACATATTCTTTAATATAATTTTCAGCTTCTGTTGGCTGCATACTTTTTAAGTGCAGTTCACAGTAGCGTATTACTCAAATTGAAGATGTGCTGCAGAATCTACTTTTTTTTTGAAGTGTCTTGATATAAGGACACTTTGTTTTCTGAGAAGTGGAGAAATCTGCTATAAAAGTTATCTGGATCTTGATGTTACAAGCAGCCTTGTAAGAAGGAGTGCTGTCACAGCCACTTGTTTTAATGCAGATTCATACATGCATCAAGAAAAAAATTTTTCTTTGCTAGTGAAGTATTTACTTGTAGCACTTCACTGTGGCAATCTGAAATGTTTTGGATTGTATAGTTTTAACTGTGTAACTCCCATTACATTCCTAGGGGTTTCTTTTTGATTGTTGTTGAAAATAATTTGCACTTAGACTTGCAGGAGCTAAAATCAATATTTTAAATCACAGCAAAATAGGAATTTGTAAGGTACTATGTGAACAGACAATGGTAGTAATAGTGAGCAGCGCTAAGAAAAGGTAATGCTATGATTTTTAATTTTTCATCACAAATACAATATCTGGGAGAGTTTCAGGAATTGATTTCAGTTACATTGCTGTGCAATTATGATGTTATCACGTGTTTCCTTTTTCCTAATGTATGCTGTGGATTATTTTTTTCTGTTCCTTTTTTGATAAAGGGTGCTCGAGTAGGCAGAATAGATGCTTTTGTTCAGAGCTTGGACAAAAATTTTATGGTTCCAGTAGGTGGTGCTATCATTGCTGGCTTCAATGAGTCCTTCATTCAAGAGATCAGCAAAATGTATCCAGGTAACTAGTTCACAGACTCATTTCATCCACACGAAATAACTGTAGAAAACTTGATTATTGGCTTCCTCTCACATAAAATTTATTTCCACCAATTTAATCTGTATATTGGTTTTGTTGTTTTTTTCAGGAAGAGCATCTGCGTCTCCTTCCTTAGATGTCCTCATTACACTTCTGTCTCTAGGGACCAATGGCTACAAACAGTTACTGAAAGAAAGAAAGGTGAGCTTTTTAGCAAGCAGCACTTCCTTGCAGTCAGCTGTTAACAAAGGCTTGTTCAAAACTGCTTTGTGTAGTAAATTCTGTTTCTGTCTAGAAAATCACTGAACTTCTGAGCTCCCAGCTCTGAATCTGGAAAGGCAATACGCTGTAATTACTTCTTGGCTAGGTAGTCCTTTGTGAGTAAGCACGATTTCTGTTTTTTCCAAATCAGAAAGTTAAACTGCGGTCCTGTACAATCTTGTACAGCATTCATATTTGTTGTTCTAAAGTGTGACTAGTGCTGTAAAATTTTGCCCACAAAAACTTAATCTGAGAAGTACTGTGCTGTGTTATCATGGTCACGTTGCTCCAGGACTAAAGCATGAGGTTGGACACTCCAGAGGTCACTCAGGGGGCTCTGCTCTGTTTCATTTGGCCCTGTTGTGCCTTTATGCTACAATAATGTTTAATTAAATGTTTGTGTACGGCAGTCTCTGGAGAGTCACAGCTTCCAGACAGGTTATAACTGTCATTGAAGGTACTTTTCTAAATACAGAGCTAGGTTTTGCCTCTGCTTCTCATAGTTTGTATGTTTTATGCTGGGTGCTGTTGCACAAACATTGCGTTGCACAAACATCCGAGTGGCCTGAGGTTAGAACCGGCACACCTTTAGTTGGCCTTAATTCTGGATGTAACACAGGCCTGATTTTTCTATCTTTATATAGTAACACAGAGGATTCTTTTTCCAAAGGGTTTTAGGTAAGGAAATGCTGTGAATTAAGTAGTGTTAAGTTAATAGTTTTAAATCATGCGTGATTTGTTCCATTGTTTTATTTAGAAACTATTTTCCAATTGTTTCCTGCTGACAGCTTACTGATACCTCTTGTTACCTGGCAGGGCACTAGTGCTGAATGCTGTGACTTTTTTCTAGCTGCCTCTAGAGGCATCCAGAAGCTCTGTACTGGAACTGAAATCCCATAGGAGTAGTTAGACTATAGAAAACCAGCTTAGTGGCTTTACAATGCCTAAGAAGTGATCTGTACAACTGAAGTGAAAACATGGCTTATGAAACGCTGAAAGCAGTTACCACTTCTGCTACCATTGCAGTACAGTTTCTGACATTTTATTCTGGACTGCTGTATGTATTGCCATGTGCGGTTTGTGCCTTTTTTAAAAGCAAATAGTATTTTTTTCCTCTTCACTTTCATCTCCAAAAGAAGCTTGAGTGAATTTATCGTGTCTTCTGCAAAGCTCATTGTGATGTTAGATTTACGCTGGTAGTAGGTACATAATGAAAGGATAAATATTATCCAAATCATAAATAATAATTCTTTCATAAATAAAATGTCTTAATGAATAGCTGTATATTTTGAATCATGTAATTTTCTTAGAAGTAGAATTCTAAAGTGGATAAAGCATTATATTTTTACAACTTCAGGTCTTTTTATTTCAAATGTGAGTATACTGTATAAACGCAGCCTTATGTAAGGCATAAATATGTTTCTTTTATTGAATTTGCTGTAGAAATAGAAACCTTTTTTTGCTTAAATCTGTTTATTCCTGAATTGTAAAAATGTAATAGTGATAGTTTATTGCCTGTGCTCTGTGAAAGCAGAGGCAGAGCTATTAGGCTCCCAGCAGGAGCTATTTATAGCTTGACATTGAGTACTCCTTTCTATATCAGTGCAGCTACACCTACTCATACAAAAAGACAGCTATAAAAAACTTCAAGGTGGTGTTTTTTTTTCTTTCTCTGCTTACCTTATCCTTATTCACGTGGGTGCTACTTCAGGTTATTTGAGCTCAAGCCAGAAAGACCAGAATATTAGTGAGAAGAAATTAATCTCTCACAACCAAGGAAAGAAATAGTCTGCTCAGTTTTTCTTTTACATGGATGAACTGTTTAATATAGGAAGGGAAGAAATTATGTGACAGAGAGGAGCATGTACATGGAGTGGGATTTTCTGACAAGCTGGCAGTCATGGAGCGTGCTGCTGTCCAAGAGTATGAGATGATATGTTATGATACAAAGAAGTAAAGTGGTTCAATGGATCTGAGGACAAAAGAGTAAGGGAATAACACACACATGCTGTCCAAGTGCCTGACTAAGGGCGGCCGTATATGAAAGCTTAATAAGGAAGGTTTTCAAAAGTCATATTTAGCCTTGATGTTTCCAGAGAAAGGATGGAAGACCACCTCCGACAGTACTGTTTTCTCGTTCTAAATTTTCAGTATACCTTTTTATATGTTTCTGTGGTGTTTAGAGCAGTGGTTTTCTGATCTCAGTAGGGGATTCTAGGTCCTTTTGTAATACAGAAAATGACAGCTGATCCATGGTCAAATTTATTAATATCTTTGCTTTTAAAGAACTCATAATATTATGTAAAGCTTATATTTTTATAGCAGCTCCTTTGATTTCCACAGTACAGGTTATGTTGTGTCCCCTGTTCTGCATTGCTAGGTCTTAACATTCTATTTCTGTGTATGTGAACCAGACCACATGTAGCAACTACAGCAGTTACGCTGTGTCATAGCGTGCATCGTAGACTTCAACCGTCACCTCAGAATTGATGGACAGCAAGGACCCTGAATGCAATTCAGGGTTTACATTCAGGATCTTATATATCAGGTTTAATACATTTTCCAATGTGCTCCGTTTAATCTATTTAACTAATTATTATACTAATATGATGGAAAAGGTGATGACTTCATTTTGTTTTCAGCAGTTACAGATTTCCTCATTAGACTTTCCTTAACAATCTAATGGTCAAGATAGTCCTGATTTTCTTAGATGTATTTCTGTGTCGCTTGGGACATGATGGAGCTTTTTACGTCTGTATCTACCTGTCTGTATACTTGCTAAGAATGATTAACTGTAGTCATTTTTAGGTCCTTATGGAGTATGCATATAAAATATTTAAAATGACACTAAGTTGGAGGAAATTGTTTGAGTTTTACAGTTCAGTAGAATACTGGGTTTATGTTTTATGGTTTATCATTGAGGAATGAATTATTTGTACGGTAAATTCTACTTATGATAGAATTTAAGAATAAGAGAAAAGCCATTTAATGCTGGATACTAAAAGTGTAAAAAAT
This sequence comes from Baryphthengus martii, assembly GCA_013396935.1. NCBI lineage: Eukaryota > Metazoa > Chordata > Aves > Coraciiformes > Momotidae > Baryphthengus > Baryphthengus martii. The sequence continues at coordinate 135,737 of VWZK01019989.1, forward strand.
CAAATATTCTTACAAGACAGACATTTGCTACTCTTTTTTTTTTATTTTCTAGTCAGTTTGCTACACTGTTGTTTGGCAAACGTGGGAACATTGCAGGATATTCTTCGTGAAATAAGTGGAACTATATTCGAATTTTAGAGTGGCTGGAGGAAAGATAGTTTAACTGAATATATTCATTAGCTTAAATGGTATCTTAAATGTTGTGTAGTTAATTGCCAAGTATGAGTGGAAGCTTCAAAGAAGCCTGCATACTTAAAGCATGTATTGGAGAAGGATGTCCCACAAGGAGCCTGATCTCAAGTTCTTGCAGATTTTGGAGAGAAGATGTGTTGATTGGTGTTATTAAGAAAGACCTTTTAAAAAAATGTGTGGTAATTATCAGAATTAGTGTTACCGTATCACATGGGGAAGACTTAACTGGGCCGTTTCTGTTAGGTTACTTCTATATGGTAAAAAAATGTAAAAGTTCCATGATTAATGTCATATTTTTAAAACTTTCCACTATATTATAAATTCAGAACAAAATTCTTGATCTTGCAATGCAAGAGAATCTCTATGTGAGGGTATGTGGTATATGTAGGTATCACACACATACAGGTACAGGTTCTGTCGTGTGTTTGGCTGCATTTCAAGAAACTGAGCCTTCTGCTGGGTCTCTCTGGGGCGTGTACGAACAGGTCTCCACGCTCGGCAGCCTCTCCTAGTCTGCATGAAGCGGTGTGCCAACTGGTCTGATCCGATCACAGGTCAGATGCAGCTGGTCAGTCTAACCCCCAAAGCAGAAGAGAGGCTGTCGTGGTTGCACTGTAAACATCTGCTGCTGCAGGCGAATTTGAGTGGGCCCAGAGCAGCCGCAGGTAGAGCATAGGAGAGTTGGCAGTCTGTAGCTACTGCAAAGAGGTTGTAAAATTACTCTTCTGCAGTGTCATCTTCAGCGCCATAAACAGCTATACGGCTGCTCTCTGTGGACAGCTCGTCGAATCGGGTGAGAGTGAAACACAGAAGGCGGCAGAGTGTTACAGTCTTGGTGATTAGAACCAGCTCAGATAATTTCAACCATGCACAAAAAGTTTTCTGGCCTTCATCAGTTGTCTCTGTCACCAGATATGGGACTAATGGTGTATTTGGTTCACCCGTCTGGTTTTTTTCTGAGTTACTGGCTTTTTCCTTGTTTGTTTCCCTCTATTTTCATTTGGAAGAAGAACAGTGCCAATCACAATGAAGCAACAAATAGTCACTCATATTAGTGCAGGTTCTATATAAAAATAGTTTAAAATGTAAATACAGTATGATTCAATTTTGTTTTTAATAATCCTTACAAAACTTCTTGAAAATATTTTTGCATACATAGTGGAAGTAGCCCATTTTGTCCTAATGGAGCCATTTGGCACATTTGATGCGTACACCATTGTTGGCTTGTTCTTCATATTTTTTGAGGTATCTTATTGTTTTAGAAAGACCAGAAGAAGTGCAAGACATTTTCACATACTTTAGCATTCATTTCAGTAGCCTGGTGAGGTTTTATGAAGTTTCTAAGGGGAAAAAGTAAATTAAATAATAAAACTTAGCTGACATTTAGTGCTTGGATCGTTCAGTGCAACTTTAGCATAATAGTTAGCTCTACTGGAGAAAACTTGAGTGCCTACCACAGAAAATCAATTACGTAAGAGCTTATTTGTATATAATTGCTTGGGGTGCTTATACATTTTCTACGTAACAGAAATATTTTATAATAGAGGTTGGTTATAGATCTGACCTCACAAAATTACTTTTTTCCTTTTTTTTTTTTTTAGAAAGGCTATTAATCTATTTTCCAACAAACTGCTTACCTTCTGAAAGTGCTAAATATCTAGAGGGCTTCCAATGGAAAGATGCAAAATAGTCAGATAGCTCCAGTCAAACTCATGAAAATACATGCTTAGATTTACTTTTTTATCTTTCCATTTTGCTTTGTTTTAACAAATTCCTGTATATATAAAGGCTGATCTAGTAACCTAGATATTTAATCTTCATATTATTCATTTATACAGTAGGTAACTGGTTATAATAGCTTGCAGTCCTTTCAGTAATAAATACTGGAAGAGATGCAATAGAGAATTCCCTAGGTTAACATACACAAAGCAGTGACTTGGGAATTTGTTCCTGTTCCAATACAGCTTTTTCCTCAGTAGTAATTTCACCAAAATAACTCCATAGTAGACACAGTTTATGTACATTACTGTAATACTTTGTTTTGGTTGTAGAAGTAAATAGCCAGCAGAGGGAGCACAAATTAATTTAGGATTTGGATTTCAAAAAATTGCTAATGAAATGGCTTACACATTGGTGATGCTTATTGTAGAAAGCAAACAGCAAATGAGCAATGTGTTTATATTCAATGAGGGACCAGAAGGCAGGCAAAACTGTCTGAACATTTGAAACATAAATGTTTTACAACTTCTGTGAGTGAACTGTAAATAAACCCCAGTGAATTGAAACCGTAAAATCTCTTGATTTCCAAATGTCTCTGAAAAATAAGAGTGATTTTTCACAAATTTTGAGTTCTGATAATTAACCATAGATGCCTCCCAAAATTTTTATTGTTGTTCCAGGTATTACAGAAGCCTTATGCTCTTGTTGATAGTTGAATCAATAGCCTAATTTAGACAGTAAGATGGTACTTTTTCCTCTCTGGCTGCATTCATTCTCTTATATTAGGAAGAGCAGTTCAGGAGGTGCGTTCATTTGGTCACTCATTAAATGAGACTGGATTTGCTGCAGTGGCTCAAGAAAAGCAGCTGTAAAATTCTTCTACCTTAGCTACCACAAAGCTCATTTAGTTTCATAAGACCTTTGGGAGGTTGCACTCAAAACCGTAATTTTGGTCACGAGCTCTAATCTGTATCTGTCAGAGTGCACAGGTCAGAACAGGATACTGGTCTACAAACAGAAGAGGCAACTCTATTTAAAGAATGAAAAATTACTTGTCAGGTCCAGAAATTGATGAGGATGCTTAAACAGGCAGTCACATTAAAGCAGATGAGCAGCACAATCTTTATGGCCAGAAAGAGGAAAAAATGTGGTGTTTAGTGTCTTTTTAAAAGTCGAGCCAGTATCCGAGTCTTTTTGCTATTATTTTATGAGAGACTAAGCATTAAAAAGGATGGGAAAGAAGCCAAAGGATACAATAAGAAGAATGGTGCTTATTCTCACTCTGTCCATAAGTGTTTTGAGCTGATTGTGTGAAGAGGAAGGTATTAAACTGAGGAAGAGCATGAGCAATTATCATAGATTACTGCTGGGGAAGAAGGAGGAAATAAAATACAGATGAAGTAAGAGAAGCAGCCTTTTATTTGCAGTGTGACTTGTATCCGAGCCAAAACATTCCTGAATCTCAGGTTTATGACACTTTCACAATAAAGGTGCAATCTAATTAAGTGATAGCAGAAATTCAGGCATCTCCATTCTTTTAGTAGGCTGGAACAGGAGGGAGGAAGGACTGGTCGCAGGAAGAGGGCTGGCTACACAACAGAGCTGATTATTCGGGAGAGTATATGTTGTGTGAAACAAAACACATTTGAGTATGTACTCACAGCCTTCTGCAGAGACTGTCGCCATTCTGACATAAAAAAAGAAGTCTATGCACTAGTGATAAATGTGATTGTGTGACACACGGTAAGAAAATGCACTACTTTTAGTCAGGGATGTATTAATGGAGAGAAAACAAAGTAAGGGGCAGTTTGCCATAACGTGGCCATCTCTGGTAGTAGCAGTTCAATCTCTGTGGTTCAAGGGGCCAGGGGAGGGGGAAACTCTTGCAGGAGTTGAGTGGGGTAAGACCTGCTGTGCAGTGGGAATCTCTTTAAGATTTTACTTCCCTAGGTTTCAGGGCTGCAGCGAGAATGACTGACATTCCAAGCATATACGTTAGACCAGATAGAGAGCTTTGTACCAGCTTGAGCGGGGGGAGAACAGTGTTCAGGAAATGGAGCTGTTCCTTTATAGAATGATTTCAGAGAATTGTCTGCTCCACTTACTTGGTACACATGAAAAGAGGATCAGCTGGACACCTGTAGGATATAATGGAGACTTAACAGTTTTGTGAAATGGGTATCATTTTCTCTGTTTGATAGCTAATAACAAAAATATTGCATCTTTTTTTCCAGGAGATGTTTTCTTATCTTTCAAGTGAGCTGAAGAAGCTGGCAGATAACCACAATGAGAGACTGTTAGACACACCACATAATCCCATTTCCTTAGGTAATTGTGGGGCTTTTTAATCTTTAAAAAAAAAATTTCTAATATACTGTGCATTCATAATGCACTTTCACATACAGTTCCTATATATTAAGCATTGTTCACTACATTCCATTAAATTGTTCTTAGGCTGATGTGAAACCATTAAACCTGATAAGGTAACTTACTATAAAAGCAGAGTAGTGACTTGGGCTCTTTATTTATTTACTTTTTACAAAACTGATTATGTCCAACGTACTTATTTGTTGTAATCAAGGTAGACAGAAGATGTTAGTACGTAGTAATACTTTATGAAAATAAGGTAGGATATAATTATTTTATGCATCATCTTATAGTGCTGTAAAAGGGATTATGGAATTCCTACTCAAGATATTCATTCCAACCAAAAGTTCTGCTGAACATCAAAGTAATGCTGCCTACCTGTGCAGAATTTGCCTTACAGTCTAATCAAAGAAGTAATCTATGACAGCCTCTGGGAAAATATAAAATTGTGAAATGGAGCCACAAATACATGGCTAGATTTTTGTTGTCGGAAAACAGCTTGTCCTTTATGGTTCTTTTTAGAGAAAAGGAAGCTTTGCAGTAGTTTTAACCTGACCTTTTCTTACTTCAGCCATGTCACTGAAGAATCTAGATGAAAATAATGATGCTGCTGTTACCCAGCTTGGATCTATGCTTTTCACAAGACAAGTTTCTGGAGCAAGGTGAGGATGCTATGAATCTGAAAACACTGGGGGGTCGTATTAGCATATATTTTATGAAATCCTATACTATTTGTTTTGTACCAGTTGTGATATGATTAACAGTCTGACAATAACCGTCCTTCATCACTGCTGTCTACTAATGATGTCTACCTGCTCGAGTCAGCAATGAAGCCCACTTTGTTAGCTTTGGTAGGTTAAGTAGATAATCTATGCCTATTTAATATACTGCCGTTATTCCCTAGCACTCCTTGGTTACATTTAGGTTCCAGCTGTTGTCTGATCTTACAGTTAAGTTGTAAGCTGCTTAGGGAAGATCTTTGTTTTGTTTATTGCAGCACAAATATGTTTGTGCTGTATGTCAGGGGAATAAGCTTTTAATACCCTACATAGCTGTTTGTCATATGGAAGAAAATCCTGCTTTCCAGAACTAATTGTGTTTAAAAAAAAATAAATAGAAAAAAATTAAAAGATCTACAACATGAGCCAGTCTGAGCTGAATTTATTCTTAGAGACAGTGGTACATGGAAATGCAAGCCAAATAATTTGTAATAATATTGGCTTAAACCTTTTAGAAGAAGAGAATGATTTAAAATTTGTTTTGGCAGGATTCCTTAATCTGAATATTACTGCTGCCATGCTAACTTCTGCCATAGGCTTAATGCCATTTTTTTTGTAGCAGAGCTGAATGTTTCCACATCTGAAGGTATGCTTCATTGGCTTGGATTATTCCACTTCCTGCACAGATGAATGACAGTAAATCTATATGTACTGTAGTTAGATGCTCTTTTTAATTTGCCTGTCCTAACCTTGGCTTGTCCTGCAATTTCAGCCATCTTTGGCTGAAACGATTCAAGAGTTTCACATTCTGAACTTAAATCTCTCAAATTCTTTGCCTGGTGTAAAGGTTTTGGGTGTTTTTCCTTTTTCTATGCAAGCAAGTGATTCTATTGTGGTACGTCCACATGAATGTCAGTGGTAGGGGTAACAACTCCCTACCTCAGTCGTGTACAAGCTCTTGCATAACCTGTGGTCAGAGCACTTGGACAGTGGAAGGATTTGCTGCTCCTGGTGGCATTTGTCTGAATGCAGTTTCTTTTATGAACTGCAGGGAATGTCTCTACAGAGGTAGTAAATTCTTATCATTTGATTAGTATTAACTACTTGTGTAGGCTTCAACTATAGCCACGAGGCAAGTTGTTCCTTCAACAAGTAAGGATGTGGATTAGGGTCTTGATTTATCAAGGAATGGATATGTACTGAAAGTACTGAGAAACAGGGTGTAATATGTGGAGGTTCTTAGCTTGAGGAAGAGGTAAAAGCAGTGGCAAAAAGTATCCTCTGCAAGGAGGGAACGAATACGAGGTTAACACCATAGGATAGGGGGAAAGGGAGATGAAGTAGAGAGGAGGAGATGGGAGGAATTTGGGATCCTGAGCCCTCTGAATCACTTGAAGACAGACAGTTTGGACTGCAGTATTCTACGCTAAGCAGATGTCTGTGCTAAAGCTGCCGTCAGTGTGGTGATCCAGGGCAACTCAGGGTCACCACCTTGCCTAAAGAGGGGTGATATGACCCAAGTCAGAGACAGAGCAGGTCAGATCATTAGGGCTTGTTATGGAATAGGAAAGATGACTGCAGATGTCTTCTCCCTCCACTCTGGAGAGTTCCTAAGTAACAGCAGTAAAGACCTTAACAATTTAACAAAAGAAGAGAAGAGGCATATACATTTATACACACAGACTTGAGCTAATTCAGAATCTGCTACTGCGGTCACTCATGGTGATGCTCAGACATTGACTTGGAGAATGCCAAATTTAAGCCTGCTTACATTAATTTGTTTGGAGTTAGGAGATATTGCACTGTATGGGACTTATGTAAATGTGTTCGCCATAGGACATCACATAAATATCCAAGGCGTCTTTAACTGAATCACAGTTTTGTTTTTGTTTCAGGGTTGTTCCCTGTGGGTCTGTACAAACAGTGAATAACTACACTTTTAAAGGCTTTATGGCGCATACAAATGACTATCCCTGTGCTTACCTCAATGCTGCCTCAGCAATTGGAATTAAAAAGCAAGATGTAGATGTATTCCTGAAAAGACTCGACAAGTGTTTGAAGACTTTTCTAAAAGAAGCAAAGAAAGAAGAAAGTGTAAATGAAATAAGTAATTCCAATACAGACACAGAACAACTTGAAGACTAGAAGATACAGAGTTAGTAACACTGGAAGATACACTTTTGTTTGAAGTATGTCAGGTTGGTATTGGGTTAGCACTGGGAATCTGCAGCGCAGACAATTTATTCCAGATCTGAAAACAACAACAATAAAAAGTTGGGTGAAATTCAGCTTTAAAGAAAGTAAGTGATACTCTATCCAAGACAGAGGGCCAGACACAAGTTTTTTGCAACATATAAATGTGCTTAATATCTGCCAAAGTAAAGCTTTACATTCATAAAGACCTTGAGCTGGCCTTTCAGTCTGTGGGTGGACCACTGTTCAGCAAATCACAGAATGCTTATTCACATGGTTTTGATTAACAAGATTTTCTGCGGCAGTGATTGAATTCCTTCATAGGTATAAACCATCCAGCAAGAAATGCTTGGCTGCTCTCAAAATATCTTTTTTTTCTCGTCTTCATACTTGCCACTTTTAATTTCTTTTTGAAGATTTATGGGAGTGTTGGGATAGCCCTTACTAAATACAATGTTACACCTGATAGAGTTGGAATAGTAGTGTTTTTCACTTGTTCTCACCTCTCATGAACTGTCTAGAGCAAAGCAGCCCTCAGTGGCAAAGAAAAACCTAGAATACCTCATATCCTGTCAATACTCAGGTCTTGGAAACATTTGCATAATTTAGCAACCCAGAGGAATTTTAATAATAAAAGCAAGGGGGTTGTGGAGTGGAGAGGTACAGCTCTCTCTTTTTTTCTTTCTTTTCTTTTTTTTTTTTTTTTTCCCATTTCATCTTTTCTTTGATAGGGCAGTTGGGTCAGAGACCCACTGAAAAGGAGGAATGCCTTGTGGGAATAATACTGCAGTTTCAAGAGCCAGTGAGACCTCAGGGTATTTTGGCATTTTTAGTCCATTGTTAAAATTTATAGACTTCCATTTCTGAAGTGTCTGTTGCCATTGGCACTGCTGTTTCTGTGGCTGTGTGCAGTTGCTGATTCAAATTCATTAAGCCGACAATAGATTCAGAGTCTGTTCTTGAAACAAATTTTCCGTATCACCGGAGTGACAGTGTGGTAAGTTGTAAAACTATTAGTTAATTATTCTTAAATGCAATTACTACATTGTATGTAGTTTTTATGTCATTTACTGGTCAAAGTGAGCTTAATGTAGTTTTTATGTCATTTACTGGTCAAAGTGAGCTTAATGTTCAAAGACGTTTTCTTTGTCTGTCTGTAATGTAGTAGTACTTGGGACACCACAATGAATGAGCTCTGAATGTCAGGAAATATTCCAGCTGCTTCGTTTAGTGGGATCTGAGACATGTATCCTTCAGAGCCCTCTGTAAATTGCTTAATCAAAATGGTTGTGTTTTTGAAAGGATTGTCTGTCCTGCGTCTTCAAATGAACCGATACAGAAGTTAATATCATGCTAATCATCATGAACGTGCCCTCACTTGGTGAGGTCCATTGTATCTTAAGCTGAAATTGAACTGCTGTGTCGACATTGTTCTTGCTACGGTTACACCTTAGATTGATTCAAGCCTGTGAAGGGCTGGCTCCCTGGACCACAGTCACAGTTGTGACTTGCTGTGCAAACACATCCTAGGAGAAATGTAATACAGCTTGGCCACTGAGTCCTTGTGGCTAGAAGGAGATATAAATTTCTTTTCTTTTCTTTTCTTTTTTTTCTCTGTTTCTTCCCATCCCACACCCACTGGCCTTCTTTTTTTTTTAATTTGAGATCATAGTATACCTCATTTTTTCCAGTCACTAAAGCTCTTCCACAAGCCTGGAAGCCGAAACTGTGCAGCTCGCTGCCGCGGGATTCAGTACATTGGAGCAGTCAGTGAAAACCACAAGGCCTTGGGGATACCTTTCTTCCTGGTTTTGGATATTGATGTCCTGTGCCTGAAAGTGTGCTAACTGTTGGTTTAGATGGCTAGGCACATAATGCGGACAGTAGAACAATTGCTGTGAGAGTTTAGGGAGGTGCATGGTAGCAGCTAAAATAAACATTTGATGAACAATATCCTGAAACTGCATAAAGAAAACAGCAGTTGCCTTCTCTGAGAGGAAGAAACCTCTACCTTTTATGTTCTTATAATTGTCTGCTGCAAATCATTCACTCACTTCTACTATAGATTGAGACTGCTTTCTCAGGTAGTGTTTTTCCTGTCTTCAAAATATTTCCCATTTGAAATCACAGCTGGAAATCTCAACAAATTTCTATACACAAGTACCCAGGAAAGAATTAAGTGGTTTGTTCTGATTTGGACCTTCTAAGCCTTTTTTTTTTGTTTATTGGAAAAAAAAACAAAACCAACACATTTTTAGTTTATATGTCATTACATCTTTTCACAAACCTTAGTTTGTTCACCATCATGTGTATAAATTCTGGAACAAAATATTTGTGTTATGTTACTTTGGAAAGCTTGGTGTATTGATTTTCAGTTTTGTTTGCTTGCTTTGTCCCTTAAATGTCTTCAGTCGATACTAAATTTTTAGAGATGAAAAAGTTGTAAATGTCATTTTACTTATAAGGAAATTTTAAATAATTGGAATGGCCGTATACTTTCAAGTAAATGGAGAACTGGTTAGTAAATTCAGTACATGAAAACTATCTTTCAAGGAAGAGTATAAATCACTTATTCTGTATTCACTAATATCTGTAATAAAGCAGTGAAATAACATTGGGACATACACACATGATCCGTTTTTTCATTTCCTTTGTGTAACAGATATGGGGACATTTCACAGCTGTGGCTGGCCTTACTCCCTGACAGTAGTACTGTGAAATATGGTAATAGTGTGGGCATAGTTTTGTCAAACTATATTTAATAAACCAAATCTATTAACAATATCTGCTTTCCATGAAGTTCCTTCTAAGATTGTTCAGTGAAGTAAAAAGCTTCTTATGTTAATTAACTATGCAGCCCTCTCCCTATTCTCTACATAGGCACATGTCACTAAAGGCTTTCAAATACCTCAAACAACTGCAAACTACAATGGATGCTGTCCCCAGCATCCACATTGCTAATGAGACATCTTAGACGGCTACCCGGGCTTCAGAACATGCTTGGGGTTCATATAGCAAGAATCCATAGTAGAAGAAGCACTAAGAACAGATGCCCATTTAGCTTTCTCACAGCTACAATTTATTGTAGCTACCTATCTCTGGCATCTTCTAGGTCACAACATGGGGTTACCAGCTGTGAAACAGAAATGGGCGACCACTCGAAATATTCCAGAAGAACTGGGGATTCAGAAAGAGAAATTCAGGAGGTTACCATTCTTGCTACCTCGTCCGCTGCTCTGCCAGAAGTTAACTGCAGGGGTGGCAGAGTGATCTGTGCTTAGAAGCTGCGGCAGTTCACACAGTATGTTAACAAATACTGAAGCTGAGGTGTGGTTGAGCATTGCAAGTATGACAAGCAGTGGCTGTAGAGCCGACACATTGCCCATTCTGCTTCTGCAGAACATTTCTTCTAGGGTTGCCTGCTTCAGAGGACAGTAGCATTTGGCAACAGGGCAGGGTGTGTGGCTAGGCAGGAACACCTGAGATTGCTGCACTTTGAATCACCAAAGTGACTTTCCTCCCTTATGGTGCCTGTAACTGTTCTGTGAGATTCTTTTCTTTCCCCCAAATACTAGATCTTATGCTCTCTGGATCTATATAGGTGAAAGAAATGAAGGAGCAGATGGACTTGCCTTATAAAAATCGCCCTGGGATAATATAGTGCAAGCAAACTGACACTGAATGACCCATCTCACAAACTTACTCTTAGTTGTCTTCTTTTGTGGTACCTGAGATAATGAACAAAACAAAGGACTATCTGAGCAATAATACTGCCTTTTCGCACTTTGTTCGTAACGATTGCCTAAGATACAAAGCAAATAAAATCTACCAGGTGCAGCGAATTCTCTTGAGCCTAAGAAAGCAAAACTGTAATGCTGCAAATGTAAATGCTGGCATTGCAGCTTCATACGCGTAGAAACCGAGCAATCCATATTGTGCGATCATCAGTTTTTAAGAAAGGCTGGAGCTCTGAGACTAGCAAATGTTCTCATCTGCAGTGTATCAGCAGTTCTCAGTCTTCAGCTGCTGTATAGATAATAATTCTAATTGAAGAATCATTACATGAATCCATATGTGAATGATAGATGGGCTATAGCCTTTTGTTCATGATGCTTTAAAAATTCAGTTTGCTGTTTTCACTTTTATAAGGTGTGATTAGATTGCCTTCCCCCCCCCCCTTTTTTTTTTTTTTTTATGAAAATGCAACATTTTAATCAACCTGGCCTGACAGGATTTGGAATCTAAAGGGAAAACAATTTCTGTAGCTGACAATTTTTTTAAACAATAGCTATTTAAAGGCTTGAATTGGTTACAAAGTGACTCTCCACAGAGAGTGCCTTTGTTCAAATGTTTTTAATTCTGAAACCAGTGCGTGAAAAATTGTGCTCTGTGTGCTCTGTAATAATTTTTTTTGTGTATTACAACTTTTTCCTTCAAAGAAAACAGCATACACTTTAGTGCAATTTAAGAATTCCTTTTAAAAATCATAGTTAAAAAGGCATTTGCTCTGTCACTCATCAAGCGTCTGTCAACGAGTAATGTATTTGTCTTGATGGATAAGCTTCAGTGTTCTGGACCAAGTTCAGTGTAACTGGACCAAGCTTTCTCCAAGGATCTCCTTTGGGGATCCTAAAGTCAAGTTCATGATCTAATTAAGATCGGTGTGATAATTATATCTGCTGCTGAACAGGAGTCTTTCATCATACCGCATTTCAACTAAATTCTTTAGCGTGGCATCAAAGCTGATCCAGTTCAGAAGCTGAATTGCTTTCTTAGTGTGGATGGTGAAATTTAATTTGCCTTTAGATCCTGGATTCAAATCTAGGCTGACTTAGCTGCTTTATTTTAACTTAAAGTGAATAGAAAGACTGCAGTGGTTTGAACTGGGTTTTACCTTTCCTACTACTTGTAGTCAAAGAGCTGCAAACATTAGGCTACTGTTTTAGACTTGCTGCTCTTTGAGAGGAGAAGTTGGTCTTGTACAAATACCATGACAGCAGCATTATTGTGTGTGCATTATTAATCTTTCTCTAGGCATTCTATTTAGGAAAACACCACTGCATTGGGAATTTAAGACAAAAATGTCGTGCTTCTACTGATCCGTTCTCTCCAAAAGGTGAATTTCTTGTGATTGAAGGGTACCAGAGGAGCAAAGGGCCAAAATACAGGGAAAAAGAACCAGGTTCTTTTCTTCCAACATTTTGGAAGGTTTCCGGGTTGGTTATATGTGTTTGGCTTTTGCTGTGTATAAAACTCATATTGCTATCTAAACTCTTGGAAAAATGTTTGCAGCCATTCTCATTCCTTACCTGAGCTGTTTCTGGACAGAATTGAGTGGGGTGACACCTGGAGGCGCTGGGGCAGGGTGCACTGCTCCAGACTGCTCAAATGCAGCCGCCAGGCCTGGCTGCAGGAGGAGGATTTGGTGCCCAAGCAGGGGAAAGTCTTCCTGCTTTGCTTTGATGTCGGGCTGCCAAGCTGATGTGACAAGTAGAACTAGTTTGCAGACACAAATACCGTTGAGCAGTTAGTTAATCCTATAACTTGTCTTTCTGGAGCCTGAGGAGCTGCAGATGAAAGGAGTGCTTAGTTTGGCCTGTAATTTGTCAAACGAGGAATGTAGCTATTAAGCAAAGAAGAATCTGTCAAAGGTAATTATAGAGAAAAAGCCTGCAACATATCATAGAAACTCTTGATTAAATACAAGTTTTCTTACTACTCCCATTGTTTTCTTCTGGCTCTCTCTGTAATGAAGCTACAATGCAGATTCTGGCTTCTGGTTCTATACGGCATCTATTTCAACAGTGGTAGAGGAATTGCAAATGGCTTAGTAGGTGGAGGGGCTTGGGATACAGTTAAAAATACATTTTTTAATGGAAGATGAGGAAAGCGTCTGGGAAGTTTATAAAAATAGAATAGCCTGAAATACTTGCTGTGGAGCTGAGGAAGTAGTGAGTCTCCAGCAAGGTCTGTCTAGTAAAGTCTTGACCAGCTGCACAGTGCCAGCACCGGAGGATCGTGCCAAAATACAGCTCTCATTTCTTCACAATAGCAGCTTGTCTCTAATAGTATTAATTTCTAGTACTCTCTTCTCCCCTCACCCCACTGAGTATTTTTAGGTGTTTGGGGTTTTTTTTAGCAGACTCTGCTGTACTAGTTTCCCAGAAAAAGGGTGGGGGTGGGGGAAGGATGCCTACCAGTGTATTGCCATCCCCACTGATGCAGAACTTCATATGGAGCACACAAAGGCAGCAGGTGCAAGCACACATGCTGCTAGCTTTTTTTGTTGAAGGGTTTATAATCAGTAAATGAATTTGAGTATAAAAGTATTTTTCAATAATGATATAACTGATGCTATTAAAACTCAAGCTCATATTCCATGCAGATGGCAAAAACTGTCACGCTCTGGTTTTCTCTTTGGTTTTGTTTCTAAAAATTTCATCTGAATGTTAAATCTGTGTGAGGGCAGCACTTCAGGTTTCAGAAAAGATGCACACCATGTTGCCCTTCTAGCAGTAGGTGGTCTTGTTGGGCCCCACACAGTTCCACTCCTCTCTCTGAAGGCCTGCTTAGGAATATCCCCCTCATTGGGTCCAAGGCCTTTTGAAGTGAGGTATTTCTTAATGACTCTTGTGTCTCCAGAAATAATCTGCTGTGGCTGCTAGAGGTCTCTGTAGGCTACATAGACTCTTCCCGGTGCCTTGTGGTGACTTCATGCAGTGACTTCTGGATCCATGTGCTCATTTACAGGTGTATCATCGTAATCTCTTTTTGCACTGAGATGGGCAGGACAAACGCTGTCCTTGGGTTTTTTGGTCTGCTGATCCAGAAGGTAGTTATGTTTTCTCTTTTCTAGATGCCATGGCTCTGCAGCAGGCTCAGGAAGAAGAGGCAATAACAATGTATTTTTGTCGTGGAAGCAAGTAGCTGTGACTCACAGGGCTCCTGGGGCACCACTTGGCGAAGTTAAAAGATGCTGTTTTCATTCAGTCGCTGTGTAACTGCATTTCTGAGTCTCTCTTTTCACTTCGTTCTTGCATAAGCCCCTCTCCTTACATTTCCAGGTCCTAATTTTCCCCTACCTTGCACTTTCTGTAGATTTTTACATCTGTGCAAGTGGTGGTAAACTCAGCTCTTTCGATGTGAGAGCATTTAGCATATAAGCTGCGTTTACTTGGCACAAGCATAGAAGGCCGTAGCAGGGGCAAGGCAGCAGGGAATCAAGCCAATTGTTTACATCTTCCTCCAAAGGACTGAGAGGTCAAACATCCTTCTCCTGTCCACAATACTCTGCCATTAACAGCTGTTAGTGAGTGTTAGTGCATCATATTTTTCCCCTTGAGGCTGAGCACATTATCTCTACAACACTCCAGCACCTTGCTGGGAACATGCCACAATTCTGTTTTCAGTGTGTTTTGTTAATGCTGGTGACCTTGGTGGTGTGACCACAACACCTGCTTTACCTGATAAGATCATTAATTTTTTTTCTCTCCGCAGCCTTTAATGTTGAGCGTAAGCAAATCTTCATTTGTACCTGGAAAACATTGCCCAAACATTAGCTTACTGGAGCACTGACCTGTAACTCCCAGTATTTTTTAAGGTGTTAAAGAGGCAATTAGAAGAAATCACTTCGATAAAAGCGGGATGAACACAAGCCTCTCGTTAGCCGCAATGGAGCAAGACGGCATGAGAATCAATTGCGCGGCGTTTCAGCTGTCACTCTGCTGCAGCAGCAGCTGTCTGTCAGTCGAGGTGACAGCGGAGAGCTGATCTATACTCTTCTCTGAGCTACAGAGATAAGCTGCACATGCACAATGAATGTGTTCCCAAAATAAACACATTGGGAAGAGCAGAGTATTTTTTTAATGATAAATCTTCTCGCCCTTCTGAGTTCCTCCTTCCTCCTCCTTTGTTAATTTACCAGGTTGCTGTCACCCCCTGCCTTTTTCCTCACAGTGGCTGTATGTTCTCCTACCTTTCACCTTACAGATTTGTTTTTCTGCATGATGCTGCTTTGTATTTCTGCGGCCGCACCTACCTTCTGCATCCCACCTTTGGTCGAGATGGGGCCCACCCGTGGCGGAGACGTGGGCGGTGCTGTCTCCAGGGCCAGCGTGACCACAGCTGGCAGTGCCACGGCTGCAGCTGGTATCTGTAAAGTGCTGACCGGGGTTGCTTGGAGAAGGTTTAATTGGGTCTGAAACTCAGCGCGAAGCTCTGTAACTCCAGAGCTTGCGAAGGGCCTAGTCATGCTTCAAGCCTTGCCCCAGTCCTTTGTGCAGGCAGAACTCCAGGGGTTTTGCATTTGCTTTTGCTTCTTTATTGATCAGACATGAGTTTATTAAATGACAAGCTTTCCTCTCCCCGCTGTTTGCTCCAGTTTTGTTGCTCCTCCACAGCAGTGCTAATGTTATGTGCATGTATGGGGCAGTCTTGCAGCTCTTCTCTCTCTTCCTTACTCACCCCTGTGCTGGGTGTAGAGAAACAGATTTCCTTGGCAGAAACCCTGCGCTATGGATATTGCTACATGGTCTCATGCACAAGTATATCCCAGTTGTATGTCCTGCGTGACAGGGCTGTGGGGGCTGCTTTGCTCTCCAGTCACGCTGGGGTTGAGGTTGCTCCTATTTTTCTGCCTAACTCTACAGTAACAGGCATTTCTATTTAGGACTCTGAGTCTTGAGTGACCTCGTTTCCTCAGTGAAATATAGCAGTGTAAGCACTGTGTCATGAAAGTGCAGGGGATGATGGTGGCTCAGAAGATCAATCGTGTCACTAGTCCAGACTAAGAGCGCTTGTGTCATGAAGGTCTTGCTTCAAGGCCTTTCTAAAAGACCAGTAGAAACTAGAAGCTGGCATAAAAAGGGAAAAAGCTGATCTCAGAGAAACCTTTACATGCACAAAAACCCCTAAATGTTTTCATTTAAAAATTAAATTCCATTCTTTATTTTATGATCTTGGTTGTACAACACTCGTGTATTTTTTAGTTTTGCCTGAGGTCTACAAAGCCTCAAATGGAAAGCATTGATTTCTCCATCATTCTGTACGATGGAGCTAAGTAAGCATCCTTCCCATTTTGTAGGTAAGAAAGTAAAGACAGAAGCATCACCTCCGGGTGCTGATTGTCTTTTGTGTAGCTGTGCTCGTTGATGCTGGTTATGCTTTTTGGTTCTGTCTCTGAAAGCCTGGAGTAGCAGGTCAAAGTCAGATGCTCGAGACAGGTAGCTCAGGACATGTGCTGTCCCTCTCCTTGTAACTCTCTCTTTAAAGGGCAGATTACTTCAACTCTTCCGTTTGTAACTGTTTTCTACTTAAACAAGGATAAATACATTTTTTCCTGAATAAGGTTCACTACAGGATTCATGAGACCATTACAGCATATATGGGGGGAAATCAGCAGCTCCCACTTTCCAGGCTGGTAGTTTTTGACTAGGTAGCTCCTTTGATAATTTCAAAGGACCTAAGATAAAAGGAGCTTAGAAAATACAAAGACCTCTGATTTCCTTCTAGAGGTACAGTGGAGGAGCAGGGAAGCGACACTGAGCCATCACTGTTTCCATAGCTCTCGCTTCACTGAATACGCACTGCCAGAAAATGCCAGTTTTCAGGCCTGTCAACAGATATTTTTCTTAAGTATTTGAAGTACCTCAGCAATGATAGTTACATAGCCTCTTGCACGCTGCCAATTCTACCTTTGAAGTCTATGGTTTTAGGGAAGTTTAATACAGCTTGCTGAAAGTTAAGCAAATAACTTACCTACATGCAAGAGGTGTCTGATCATATTATATAACTCTTTTTTTTAAGCTGTTACTGGTAGTTTTCCAGAAAACAATGTATTTAAAATAAGGTTTTGACAGCAAAAATTTCAGCACTATCAATTAGTTGGAAACATGAATTCTCTTTCCGGTTCTATCTCCGAGTAGATCTTTTTCTTTGAATTTTAACAGACAGAGAGTGCGGAACAGCAGCAGCATACACTGCATCTATACACAGAGATTTAGTTTGTTTTCCAATGAGGTTATCATTTCTGTCCAAATTTAGGTCATTGCTGAGCTCTGCTTTCAATTTTACTGCAAAGTCTCAACAGTAAAATAAATAGAAGGCATACAAAAATGCGTAACATTAAAGGCAAAAATTAACAAAATGGGTCATTTCTAAGACATATTAAAAATAAAAATCCCAATAATTTAATCTAAACTAATCTCTTAGTAGAAAATAGATGCTATAAATCCTGATCACCTAAGCCACACTTCACCCATACCTACACAAAATTTCCCTTATGATTTCACATTTTACACGAATGCTTTCAGTACACAAATGCCTTTCTAAGATTTTTGTGAAATCCAGATAATTTTAATAGTTACAGGGAATTACAACTGCACTCAGAAATGTGCAACATAAAAAAAAAAATTAAGGTGCTTTTCCTTTTAAGTACCATGCACATGCAGTAGACAGAGACATAAACTGTGCACTCTGCATTTCAGCAGAGTCGTGTTTGTGGGAGGGCTGGCACACCAGTAGGTTATTGATCGCTACCACGCGGTGGGGCCAAGCACAGGCAGCTCCCACCAGAATTGTTCGCTCTTATCCTGTACCCTTTGTTTAACTGATTGTTAAATGCAAGACAGATAACCAAGGCATGAGATAAAACAACTGTTTGGGAACGCCTTTGAACAAATCCAATTATATGTTAATAGAGCTTGCAGGAGTGGGACCTGATCCTGCTGGCTGTTGACAACCAGCAAATGAACTTCAGGGAAAGCTGAGGCTCCCGCTCGTACATGGCATCAGCCTGGGCAACGACCGCAGCTCCTGATGGGCCTCAATCAAGTCTCTCCACATAGGCTTTTCCCATGTTTAACCCCTCTGAACTGCAGACAAGTGGTTCCTCTAAGTGGAGGTTTCTAGCTAGCAGGCTAACAATAAAAGGTAAAAAACCACTCAAACAACAAACCCAAACAAACAACAAAAAAAAGGGCAAATAAAAGAAGATGGGCGCAGGGAACAGACAAATGAAAGCGTTTAAATTGTAGGCTTACTAGGGCAGCAACTGTACTGCTCCATGGTCAAGTCACATGCGCCATTATAGAAACCCCTCAGTGTTGGTAACCGTTCACTAACTATTCCTATAACAGTAACAAGTGATAACTAAAAGCTCCCAGGAGAACCCAAGAAGTCCCAGCTTATTTCCAAACATCTCCGAAGAATGCTGATGCTATGATGGATGGCATCTTACTTGAAGTCTCCTTTCCCGAAAAGCACAAGACTGCCAATATTTGTAAGCTTTACTCACACAGGTCAGCAAATATAATAGGCAAATATGCAGAGCAAAATAGATTTTGATTGATTAGACAGGCTTTGGAGAAAAGGCACCAAGTTCTTTATTACAGATATTTATCTTGCAGTCTTTTCTACTCTGCTGCTTGTTAGTGCCTATGGAGTTTTAAATACTAATAAGAGTGAGATACACAGGAAGGGCTTTTCTGTGGATTTTTCTCATATTTTAACTGAAATGAGGTCAGATGTAATGCTGTCCTGATCATAGCTTGTTAAGCTCAAACCTATGTGTTTTCTGGTACTCAGGGCATTATTGAGAATCAACCTAAACTATGTCAAGTGCAACCAAGAATCCTATCTTTATAAAGATTTCAAGCATCCGTTACAAAAACAAACATCACAGTAGTAATGGCTTTTCTCTTGTATCTGCGTAAGTGTACTTGGGAACATGCCAGCATTTTCCCACCTAAAATGATCACCAATAGGTGATGCTAGCTATTTCCAATACAAGGTTCCTCCCATTTGTTCCTCAAGGAAATTCTGCCTGCCTCATCTTCCTGGCAAATCTTCCTCGAAGCCCGTTCTTGATAAATATGCGATTCCCAACAGATTCATCTCATCTTTTCATATTCCTTCTTTGCCGCTATGACCTTTAGTCACTCTTGCATGCTAGCCTGTTGGTTTTCCCCACGCTCCAGTTGGTTGCAGCCAACTGTCAAGCAGGAACTTCTGGGAACATGATTCCCATGTGCACAGCTTTGGCTGCACTCCTGAAGAGCTTACCTTTGTCTTTGTTCAAAGTTCTTTGATCTTGACTGTATTTTTCCATTCCTTCTGGAAACTGATTTCAGCATTGCTCCAAAACAAATAACTAATTTTCACTCAAACTCATATTTAATACAACTTTTTTTTTTTTAATTCAGCTTTTGAAAGTAAAAGGGAAAAAATAAAGAAAGGAAAAGGTCATATAAATATAAAACAATGTCAGTCAAGTGATATAGAATAACTCTGGTGACTTCAGCCTTTTATCTTAAGCAAGGTTATTCTTTTAGCTCATTGATTCAGAATTCAAACTGACAGGTGCTTTCTGTTTTCAGTGACTGTCTGGTTCAGAGTAATATTCTGTTACTTCAACTAGCAGACATTGCACTGCTAATTCTCCTGATACAAGTCCTGACATTAGATTCTCATCGATGGGGAGAACCAGGCTCGCCACTGTTCAGCTGTCAGCGTTGCAGATTATGTTGTGCTGAGCCCGGTGCAGGAGCCAAGAAGTGCCAGTGACTGCTGGGCCAGAGAAGGGCTGTGTGAGCCAAATCTCCACAGCGGAGGTCAGCAGGCCTCCTTTTGTATCTGTGATTCTCAGGGTGTATATTTGCATTTGTAATGGCTTTGTGGGGCCTCTGTTTTCCGGTGCTGTTTGTAACGAGCAATAGCGCTGAGGATACACTAACTGGGGTGTTTCTGGGTTGTGTTTACGAACCTGGGTCTGGAGTAAGGCATAACCTGTAAGAGGAGGAAAGTTGCCATTTCCATCCCCCTGTGGCCAGTCCACATCCCTTAGAATCACAGAATCATAGAATGTTAGGGGTTGGAAGGAACCTCAAAAGATCATCTAGTCTAACCCCCCTGCCAGTACAGGAACCTAGAGTAGGTCACACAGGAACACGTCCAGGCGGGTTTTGAATGTCTCCAGCAAAGGAGAATCCACAGCCCCTCTGGGCAGCCCATTCCAGTGCTCTCAGCTCCCTCCTGATTCCTGCTGGAGGGCATGTCTAGGCCAGAAGGGTGAGTGTAAGAGAGTGCCTCCCTGGAGGCTTATTTCCTAACAGTCAGAAACAAAAAAAAAAAGACATAGGTATCTTGAAGTGTAATGCTGTGCTCCCTAGTTCCTTTGAATGGCATCTACAGCCCCCAGAGTGTTTACAAAGAAGCTCTGAGAAGTCTTCTTGATCTAAAGCTATAGAAACTGTGAGCCCTGTGATATGTGTGAAGGGTAAGAGTACCTCACTTGGAGGTGCAGGCAGCCATGGGAACTCCCCGGACGGGCCTCACCTGGGGCACCTACAGCACTCACTGGAAGAGCAGTGGCATCCTTTGAGCACTGCCCCCTCCTTCCTGAGTCATGAGGCCACAGGTCACCAACCAATTTGTTCCTTCTGCTCAGTTTAATGAACGTTGAGGGGATTATTTTTTTCCCTCCTTGGCACACCTGGAAGGATGAAGTACTTCCTTCCTCTTCCTCCAGAGGAAACTCTAAGCCTCAGGCTAAGACTCTTCCCTTGAGGCTAAGAGAATTACCTGTGACAAAACTGAAAATAGATTTGTCATTTCCTTGATGAATGGTGATCAGCAAGCTGTTCAGGGAAGGTGGCATTTATAATAGTATTTTAAAAGTAGTGGCTGGACCTGCATTTTTTGAAGGTCTTAATCTTATGGTATGTTAAGGTGCTGTAAGAAAATGTAATGGCTCAAGGCTTTAATGGGGACAGAGGCAAAAAAATGTCCTGTTTCTGCATCTCCTTTGTATTTAAGTATGCCTGGAGCCCTAAGTCTTTGGAAGTTTGGAGCATGAATACCTTCGGAACTTGGGACCCATTAGAGTGAGGCAACAACCAAGCAGTTTGAGAGGTGGCCACCTCACTATTGAAAATCATGTTCTGTGGGTGTTGCTCAAACTCCCAAGCTATGCTGCCTACTTGACTTCAAATGTAATCATTCTCTGAAAGGTCAAGGCCTTTGAAGGGATGCCTTGCTAATTTAATCTAACACCTCCACATCAGGTTTTCCTTTTTTCCCCCTCCAGCCTACCCTGAGTTAGCTGTTATTACTGGTTCATCCTCCTGCCTGTGGGAGGGAAGAATCTTGTGCCCTCTCTCGTGGCCATCAAGGTCTGATACTTTGCTGAAGTTTCAGTGTTCTGCACCTAGACCTTGTACAGAGAGCCATTAGACTTTCCTAGCCTGTCTTTTGTTCTTTAACTGGAAGGTACAACTCTTGAACTGCAGCTTCTAAGGTCTGTGCATTGCTCTAGATAAGATCTTGCTGACTCTGTAAGAGGTTTCACAATAAAAGAAATTATTTTTTTTCATCAGTATGATTTATGAGTATTGAAAAGTAGACAAGGATCCTAGCAAGGGAAATAGAAATCTGATATGAGGAAAACAGGTGCTGTTTGGGTACACAAATTGAGATCATTGATGTGCTTGTTACAGCTCTGGAGAAACCAGATCAGGTTAACCATATGATCCAGAACATAATGGATTGTCCACATTGATTTTAAAGACCTCAGTAAATCAGTGTGTTGAAGGGCAAAACAGATATCCTAAGCTTGAATGTTCATCTTTGTCTCCCATGGGATTTATACTAATCTAGCTGTGTTATAGAAGTTGATGAAGCAACCGTCTCTCAGTTAGTATCAGCACCAGACACAGTAGAAGACACACATAATTCACTGAAGAAACTGAATCACCTGGAAAGAGGAACTTTTCTGATGCTTGACTACAGATGCAGGAGAAGAGAAAAACACAGAAGTAAGCAGAAAGTCAGATCTGCACTAAATTAGCATGATCCTGAGAAAAAGCCCAGAGGGACAGATTTGAAAATAATCTGTCTGGAAGAGACCCGGTAGAAGCATAGAAACTGGTTTTGTTTTCTTAATCCCTCCAATATCCAAAGGAACAGGGCTCAGAAATTTTGTAAGAAACGACATTGCATTCATTTCTCCTGAACAGAGTAACTTGCAAGGCCTCCACATTTTTGGCCAGAAAGAGTCTCAGATTTGCTGTTTTGATGCTGCTTCAGGATCAGGTTTTTAAACACTTAATTGCACCCTTTTTTTTCCCCAGTTTATTCCATTTTATCAGGCTCATCTAGGGCTGGTACATATTGTCACTCCTCTGCCAGGTGGGAGCAGATTTGAAGCTTTGCAGGTTGCTGTCCCGCAGAGCAAGAAACCTGTGCTGCAGGAACACATATTTTTATATTTGCTTTACCTGCAGACACTGTGTGTGAATATATGGACAGAAAACAGATCCAAGAAAATACCTTGTCGAACTATGCACAACCAACAGCACCTCGTGGCTGCTGCTGCACAGCCTCCAGTGCTGTCCCCGTCTTCTTTTTGCTGCTTATAAACCATTGGCATGTACTGACCACCACGTGCTTAGCCACTTATTTAACCTTGATAGAGATTGAAGAGAATGAAGGTTAAAATAGACATCTACAAAAGATTGCATAGTGCCATTAAATTTAATGTCTTTTCAACTAATAGATAAGACCATTTCTGTCTAAAGTATTTTTGACTCAATTGTAGGCTACGGCAGCAAAAAAGACATTTTTATGTCTTTCTACTGCTTCCCAGTTCTGTTGTTTGCTTTCATTCACTGTTTCATTTCTTTATTTTGTATTATATGGTTCCAACATTTTCTCTCGGTTTTTTTTTGTTTCTCAATGTTCCTAATAAAAACTCCAGCAATAAAAGACAAATAAAAGATAGATTCACACTTCAGCTGGGATTTGATCATATATTTTCTCATGTGTTCCCAAATCCCCACTCCCAAAACCCACAAATAGGAAATCGTGATTTAAGCCAAGGGATTGTAGCAGAAGGTACAACTGGTGGTTATCTCCCAACCTTTACTCACATCTTAGCCGAATGGGAATAATACTTGGAATTAGCTGCAGAGATGCTTATTTTCTAGGCTTCCTGCAGAAATTGTTACATATTCTATTACTTTATTGTGGAAAGACTAAACAACCCTACTTTTGCTCCCATCCGTAAGTGTTATTGCATAGTATTAGTGCTACTTATATATGAGCCACACACACAAGGAGGGCTGAGTACATGTGACAAAATCAGAGTCTTAAAATATCACCATTAGGCTTAAGAATCACCCGCTTACGTTTTAAAAATAGTTCTCTGCTCATTCAAAGCCGGCGGGCAGGCTGCTCTGTCAGCTGGGTGACAGAGGCCGTGGCATGGGTGCTGTGCTCGGTGGCTTGGGGAGGGGGTGAGGGGGCAAGAGCCAGCAGCAACTCCAGCCACAGGCAAGTGATGGGGGCTTGGCCTGACCCCCTTCTCCCTCTGCCACTGTAGCAGGTTTGACATGAGTGGGATACAAATGCTAGACCTTTAAAAGGCTGCCACAGTCCTCGTCTCGCTTTCTTTGAGCAAGATTGAAGCATTTTGGCCGAACTGCCGGGAGAGCTGGGGCAGGTCAGGCGCCTGCTGTGGGGCAGGGTCTGGTCCCCAGGGGTGCAGGTGGGCACCACAGCTGAGCGCAGCAGGGCTTCACCGCCCGCAACAGAGCCCGCAGCTGAGGCGCGTACAAGAAAGGAGATGTGGTCAGCTGCTTTTCTGATCGGTGAGCCTCCGCCTGGCACTTCATGGGCTCCAGCTAATCAATCCAGAGGTCCCAAGGAGTTAAATGCAGATATAATTCTCTCTCTCATAGCAGGCTGGGGATCTTCGGGCAGGGTTCAGCCACGATGCTAAAATCCCATTCAAGCAGAACTGTCACGTTATTTACTTACTAAAACAATGCTCTTATTACAAAGACATGTTAGGAGTGAAAATATGACAGCGTCTATTTTAGGTTGTCATTGATCCTTAATTTGCTGTGACCTGAAGGTTTTCTATGTAGTCAGTGCTTTTTGGCCAAAATATATGACTGCAGGGAAATGAGTAAATGAGTGCCAGAGATGTTCTCTTTTTCCTATGAAAAGACTGAAATTGCTTTGTGTAAATGTGTGGAAAATGCTGATATTTTGTTTCTATAAATACTTTGCCTCCTGCGTGCTGTATTTCATTTGTGCTGTTTCCTAGGAGTATTTGGCTTCTTATCACTTTTACGCAGGGTGCTGAATACAAATGAGCTACCGTTTACCCAGCAACCAAGCTGTGGAGCATTTGTGACTGTTGTACATTTCCTGAGCAAGAGTAACTACTGAATGAAGCAGATTAGCCTGTAGCTTTGCAAAACACCGAGGATTATAAAACATGTATTTAGTGGATAAATACACAGAGGAAAATGCACAGACGCTCTGTTTCTATATATAAGGACGTGCATGTATATTAATATATCTGGGTGATGTAAAGAAAATCTGAAAATAATCCATCACTTTTAATGAGAATTTAAATATAGGCAAAAAAATTTCAAAGTTGCATTTCTTATTCTTAGTGACACCACTTACAACAACGCTTCTTGTTTGTGGATTCCATAGATAAGACTTCATTACCACAGGCTCATGCAATCACAGGGTGATCCAGGTTGGAGGAAACCTCAGGAGGTCACGAGCCTAACCTCTGCTCAGAGCAGGGCCAGCTCTGAGGTCAGATCCAGTTGCTCAGGGATTGATACAGTTGTTCCTTGAAACCCCCACGGACAAAGGCAGCGCAGCCTCTCAGGACAGCTGTCCCACTGTCTGATTGTAGGAGCAAAGGGAAGAGTAGGATTGAGGTTACTCCTGGTGTGTTTCAGCAGAGGGGTAAAGTGAGAGGGCGGGCTCCCATTGCTGGCAAGGGATCAGGCTAGGAGACACGAGAGGAAAAAATCAGATTTTGTCAAGAATATTTTGGGTGAAAAACTTGGACAGCTTTAAAAAACCTCTTTGAACAATGGCAGGAAGCTTTCCTGAGCTGAGTAAGCAACCGTGGGCAGAGGAGGGGTGGGAAAAGTGCACTTGGAGTTACACACTTGAAGTCATCACCCAAGACAATTTTAGATTTTGCTCACTTAAAGCCTGAGCAGGGACTTTGTGTCGCCTTCAGAGGGGAACGGCAGCATAAGCGCTGAGCTCCTCAGCACTCCCCACGCACGTGCCACTTGCTTAACTGCTGAAATACACACATGGCTATGCCTGAACTTGTTACGTGGGAATGCTGGTACTCTAGCAAATCAATTCAAATCAGTCTTGCTAAACTGTTTGACATTGGTAATATAGATGAACTTGGCAATTTTATCCTCTGCTTAAATTAAACTTTAGTCTGCGATATAGCTTGCCAAACTAGCCAAAAAAAGATGATTATTGTAAGCTAGTCATCTCTGTATCATGATTTCCACGTACTTCATATTTGCAGTTTTAAACGTGCCTTCTTTGCTGACTATCACACATTGACATAAGCTTTCCAGTGCACTGGATTAGGTTCTATGTTGTAGATAAATATAAATGTATTTTATAACTATAAAACATATTTTAACATACTGTAACATCATTAAACACAGAACATATTTAGTGAAAATACTATGTACACCCTGTAGCATAGTGGGTACCATGCATGATTTTCATGGAACTGGGATAAGAGGAAATAAAGGAAGAGACTTTTACATGGCAATGTAAAGCTGGTTGCTTTATGAAGAAAGAGCTGGTGATGGAACAAGACAGATTTACATGGGAGAGAAAGGAAAAGGCCAAGCTCAACAAGGTTCCTTACCCTTGTCAGCACTTCCCCTTCACACTTCCAGCAGCATTTTTCATGGCCAGGCTACACAAGGGACAGAAACCACACAGAAATTAGGAGGAAGATGAGAAAAATCTAGCAAAGATGGCACCAAATGCTATGCTGCCAATATAGCTAAGATGCTCCACATTTCTTTGGGTAATCTTGGACTGTCCTGCCTGTCCTTCTTTGCTGAGAAAATGGGGTTTGATTTTCCTGAAATTCAGAAAATATCATAGTACTTTCTAGTGTAAATAAAGCTGTGTCAGATTAAGCCTGGCTGGTGTTTACAAACTGGTGTTTACAACCTCCAAGCTGAGCAATGTGTGTGATGTGACAGACATTATCTTTAGCTTCATCTCAAATATGCAGCCAATTTGGGGTAATTTTCAGAGAAATTGGGACTGCAGAGAATTGGTCCTCTTTTAAAATGTAGTGACTGTTCCGTAAGGATGCTGTACCCAGCAATCCTGCTTTGAATGGCAAGGTCTGAAGTAGTTCAGTGCACATGAAATCAATAAGCAGAATTGGGGTGAAATGGTCAGGGAACTGCAGTTGATCAAATGGCATTAAAATTTATTAGCTGATTGCACAATTTGTCAGTAAACAGGTATATACAAAAGAAAATCAAACCTTTTGTATCTTAATAGTCCCCTGCCACGATTCCCACAAAGCTTGCGTTCTTTGTCCCACAGCCTCCCTGTCTCTTTTTGTGGGTTATCTGAAACTATGAATTATCTAAGGATTTCTTTCCAAGCGCCTGTGCTTTCGAGGGACTACAGGTTATCTGAGCTTTGGCCATACACAGACAAAAAATACAGTAATCCTATTTCAATGATTTCAGAGGACATAATCTACCCATAAGATGACCACTTCTTCTGCAGCAAATGCTACAGATATTCTGTCCTTAAAAACAAAGAATGAATTTTGCTTTCCTTTACAAGTCTAATTTAGAAATTATTTTTTTTTGAGCTTAAGGTGGAAAGAGAAAAATTAAAATTCCATATTGTTTTTTTCAGAGGTTAGATGGTCAAATAGCACACCGAATTTCACATAGTGAAATAGTAAAACGCAGTCATCCTGCAAATATAAACATCTCTTTTGTAAAATTGCAGTCCTATCTATTGGGTTTTTCTATTGCCTGGTGTCCTAAAGAAATGAAACTTCTGTAACTACTATCTGTTTGTATTTGGGTCTGTTTGCCAGAACCCTTTGATAACTTTGAGCTCATTCAGATTGAACCAGTTTTGAGACAAGGATGGAGGATGCAGAAAACCCGAGTTCCCACTGGCAGCTGGTGGGAGGGAGCGATGAGGGGCAGGCGAGGAGTGCTCGTCCACTCCTCATCCTGCTCACCCTTTGTGGTTGTACCCAGCGCCCGGCAGCCGCCAGGTTGGGCACACTCAGAGTACTGCACCAGCTGGAGGTAATTCTGATTTCTTGTCCACCTGGCAGGCAAAGCAATGGACAGCAAGGCTGTTAGGAAGGAGAGTGACCATTACGCGAGGTCACTGAAACTGGGGTAGTGGGGGAGCGCAGATCTCGGCTGGATGAGGATGCTGCAGGGAGGGGAGGCGTGGGGGGAAGTGGATGTATAGATTTAGGTCAGATGCCATTCATTTTGCTCTTCAAGGAAGAACTTGCAGCTCTTTTGGTGTCTTAGGCATTCACAAGGGAAGAAAAAGAAAGGCATATGGACTGTTATGTCTATTAAGTTTTTATTCTATATATGATGCTACTACACTAACATATATACTATACTATACTAATACCTTTTCTCAAGAAGCCTTACTGCAGGGTAGGACCACAGGTGAAACTACATGTGAAAACCCCTGGGACACCCCAACTTGTTCTGCCTCTTCCTCTTTCCATAGTGAGTCTTTTCCAGATCTGGGGGTTTGGAGCCACCCTGTCAATCCTTGGTTAGGTATCTTTTGGAATGCATGAAAGCAAGGATGGTACGTGAGACCATGTCCTCTTTTTCTGGTGTGATGTGAATAACCACCTGCACCACACGTGGCCTGCAGCACACCTCTGGTGTAAGAAACCAAGGCTGACGAGCAGGGTGTCATCGCAGAGGACTTGCCAGCTCTCCCAAAGTAGGATTTGGCAAGCTGTACTTTTGTTTCATTTCTGAGAACATATCTTTTAAAATAGTTTTCATAAAATCCCTATCTTGTAGTGCTGCATTTCAGCAAGGAAAACTGCTTTTGTGCTTCTTTAAAGGTAACACACCAGGTGTGCGATCTGGACCAGAAATCTTCAGAAGTCAAAAGCAAAGGACATTTAATCCTGACCAAGCAGACTAAACATTTGGTCCGAAAGCTGGAGAATGTTCAAGATAATAATGATGTACTCGGCATGTTGTAGTACATCTCCTCTAGCAGTTGGAGTCCAAAAAGGTCACATCAACCATGAGTGAAGAAAGAAAGGAAAACACTCAGCAAGATGAATATTGCTCAGAGCATTAATTTTCCCATACCTTCTTCCACAGCAGGGTCACAAGCAATTAAGAGCCCTCATAGTGGGAGCACTTCCACTGACATACTTTCCTCTCACCCACTTTTTTTTTCAGTTTTCTTACTTTGGGCAGGTGGTCGATCGTGATCCAACAAAACTCATTTTTATTTGCAAATTAACCTAGAAATTAAATTTTCTGAGATAAAAAGTTGAAGTGTTCGTCCCTTCTACGTTTCTCATTTTGTATCGAGTGAGCTGATCAGCAGCTTTCTGTCCACTGCTGTCCACTTCTGTCAAGCCGCAGGAAAAAATCCAGTGAAAGCCTTTATGCTAATATTCAGTCAACAAGGCAGGAGTTTATGAAAAAGGGATTGAGGAGCAAAAATGAGAACGTGTGAGAAATACCTTCCTGCTCTTGAAGAAACAGAGCTGACAACTATCACATCAGGGTATTTATTTCAATATTTACGCATTTCTAAATGTTTGTCTGATTCCATTGCTTTTTGCAATTCTAGATAAATATCCAAGATTTTGGAAAAGAGAAAGAGTCATCGTGTTAGCAGAAATGACAGTGATAACGTAATACATCAAAGTGACAAGATGTCTGAGCCGTACTCGCCTGGGAATCAGAATATTTTAATTTAACGTCCACTTGGAGGATCAGATGCACCACTGTCCATGTGTGGGGACCTGTATGTTCCCCTGCAGGGGACCTGCATGTTCCCCTGCACACTGGGTTACGGTGACTGTTTAAAGACATGGCATAGCCTTTGCACCTCACAAATCTGTTCACATTTTTATGCCACGCCCATTGCCGTGCTGTCTGAGTGCTGCTTTGCTTGTGCTACCCATTTGAGATGCCGTTTTATCTGCGGGTATCTGATGGCACGATCATTCATATGCACTTGACTGCGTTTATTTGTGGCATGACTTAAATGGATGCACCTGCAAGGCTGCATAAAAAATCACCTGAGCCTACAAACTGGAATTTGAGGTAAAGCAACAGAATGCACATTTCAGTGTTATTTCTCGTTCTTTGGTGCTCTATTTCAACACCTTTTTGTTCCTGAAAGAAAAGAGAGGATTTCATTTTTATGCAAGGCTACTGTATGGATAAAATAAACATCACTTTTTAAAACAAGCAAATTTTTAATCTTCTTTTCAAGATAATTTATATGTGCATACGTATATGCATATTTATATTTATAACCCCACACACACCTGTTTTCTGTCACGTGAATGTTCCAAAATAATTATTCATTTTTAATTTCAGCAAGACAGGGCCGTCTGCTGTGTCCTGCTGGCACTCCAGGCTTTCTCCTCAGCCTCTGAAAAAGACTTCACTCTCTACACGGGCTCCCTCCCTGATGCACCTGCCTCTCCTTCCACCTCATCCTCCTCAGTCTCTGGAGGCTCCTCGACGCCTCCAAGACCCCCCAGTGAGGGTGGTCTGTGCCTGGCAGCCCCTCATTGAGTGGAGCAGGGCTGCTGCAAGCGATGCTGCACAAAACACCCCAGATGGGGTGAGTGGGAGAAAATCCTCCTTCCTTTTCCCCAGGGAGGGGGAGATGATCACCAGATAAATTGCATTTAAATCAGTTAAACTGGAAAACGCCTTGTCTGCAAAATTAATTGCAGGCAGTGATAGCAGGTAAACAGATTTCCCTTTTGAAGTGTCCTGGATTTTTTAGAGGTCTGCATGAAACAACTTAGCGTGAGTGAAAGGTGCAGAATTGAGCTGCAGACTGTAGCAATACCAAACCCTAAAACTGTTTCCTGACAGCGTGTTGAGTGCCACTTGGATGCATCAAAGGCTTCCCGAAGTGGCATCCCTGGATGGCCACAGCAGCTGTGCTTCATGGAGAAATCTCTTGTCTGGTTCATGGGAACATCAAAATTTTGCTGCCATTTTGGACAATTTGGACATTTGGACAATTAGTTGTGCCATTTTTAATTCATAGAATCATAGAATATTTCAAGTTGGAAGGGACCATAAGGATCATTGAGTCCAGCTCCCTTCTCCTCACAAGAATACCTAAAACTAAACCATATGACTAAGACTGTTGTCCAGGTGCTCCTTGCACTCTGACAAGTTTGGTGCCATGACCACTTCCCTGGGGAGCCTGTTCTAGTGACTGACCACCCTCTTAGTGGAGAATCTTTTCCTAATGGCAAGTCTGAACTTCCTCTGACACTGCTTCATTTCCTTTCCTTGTGTCCTATCGCTGATCACCAGAGAGGAGATCAGCACCTCCCACTCCACTGCCCTCCTTGAGGAATTTGTAGACTGTAATGAGGTCATCCTTCTCTTCTCCAAGCTCAACAAATCAAGCGACCTCAGCCACTCCTCATCAGTCTTGCCCTCGAGGTCCTTCACAATCTTGATAGCCCTCCTCTGGACACAATCGAATAGTTTGATGTTCCTCTTATACCGAGGCACCCAAAACTGCACACAGTACTAAAGGTGGAGCCACATTAGCACAGTGTAGAGTGGGACAAGCATCTCCTTCAGCCAGTTAGCTCTGCTGTCCTTGATGCACCTCAGGAAACAGTTGGCCCTTTCTGCTGCCAGGGCTCTCTACTGACTCATACTCAACCTGCCATCACCCTAAACCCCCAGATCTGTTTCTGCAAGGCTGCTCTCCAGCCTCTTGCCCCCCAGTTTTTATGTATAACCAGGATTACCCCATCCCAGGTGGACATTCCAGCATTTGCTCTTGTTAAATTTCATATGGTTGGTGATTGCCCAGCTCTCTAGTTCATCCAGAGCTATTTCTAAGGCCTCTCTAGCCTTGAAGGAATTCACTGCTCCTCCTAGTTCAGTATCATCGGCAAACTCACTTAATATACATTTGATTCCTGCATCCAAATAATTTATAAAAACATCAAAGCCCTGGGGAACCTCACTGGTGTCTGGCCACCAGCCTGATATAACCTCATTTACTAGATAGAGTTAGAAGAGTTATTCCTTTACTCATGTGCATGAGGTGTCCCATTCAAATTGAGGCACCCCAAATGTGGTTTTACACAGGGTTCTGATACCTTTCAAGCATTCAGATACAGCGTGATTTGATTAATCACTACTTAATACACACATACTACTGCAAAGGAACTATAATTCTACGGCATCTTCATCCATTTGCTTCTTTCTTGATCTAGACTTCCCTGGAGTTGGTCTTGCTACCGTTATTATGATGGCAGATGTCGGGAGAATTTCACAGAGATGTTAGAAGGGCAAGAATCATAGAATCATAGACTCATAGAATGGTTGGAGTTGGAAGCGATCTTAAAGTTCACCTACTTCCACACCCACACATTCCCCTGTCATGGACAGGGACACCTTCCACTAGACCATGTTGCTCAAAACCCCATAGAATCTGGCCTTGAACACTTGCAGGGAGGGGACATCTCCAGGTTCTCTGGGCAGCCTGTTTCAGTGTATTACCACCCTCACAGTGAAGAATTTCTTCCTTGTATCTAATCTAAATCTACCCTCTTTCCGTTTAAAACCACTACCCCTCATCTAATCACTACACTCCTTGACAAAGAGTCCCTCCCCAGCTTTCCTGTAGGCCCCCTTCAGATACTGAGAGACCACAATAAGGTTTCCCTGGAGCCTTCTCTTCTCCCGGCTGAACAAGCCCAACTCTCTCAGCCTGTCCTCACAGGAGAGATGCTTCAGCCTCCTGATCATCTTCATGGCCCTCCTCTGTACATGCTCGAGCAGGTCCATGTCTTTGTTACTCTGAGTTAACAGTTGGACTTGACCTTAAAGATCCCTTCCAACCAGAACAATTCTATGATTCTACACTTCTACATACATATAAAATAGAATCATAGAACATAGAATCATTTAGGTTGGAAAAGACCTTTGAGATCGTCAAGTCCAACCATTAAACTTATAGTTCCAAGTTCACCACTAAACCATGTCACTAAGTGCGTGCCACATCTATACATCTTAAATACCTCCAGGGATGGTGACTTAACTACTTTCCTGGGCAGCCTGTTCCAATGCTTCACCACCATTTTGGTGCAGAAATTTTTCCTAATATCCATCCTAAACCTTCCCTGGCACAGCTTGAGGCTGTTTCGTCTTGTCATATCACTTGTTACACAAGAAGAGACCAATCCCCACCTTGCTCCAGCCTTCTTTCAGGTAGTCATAGAGAGCAATAAAGTCTTCCCTCAGGCTCCTTTTCTCCAGGCTAAACAACCACAGTTCCTTCAGGCGCTCCTCAGAAAGCTTGTGCTCTAGATCCTTCACCAGCTTTGTTGCCCTTAGTTGGATGTGCTCCAGCACCTCAATTTCTTTTTTGTAGTGGAGGACCCAAAACTGAAGATGTATTTGAGGTGTGGACTCACCAGAGCCAAATACAGGGGCACGATCACTTCCCCAATCCTGCTGACCACACTATTTCTGATCCAGGCCAGGATACTGTTGGCCTTTGGCCAACTGGGCACACTGCTGGCTCATGTTCAGCAGGCTGTTGACCAGCACGCCCAGGTCCTTTTCTTGCTGGGCAGCTTTCCAGCCACTCAGCCCTAGTGCTGCAGGGGATTGTTGTGACCCAAGTGCAGGACCCAGCACTTGGCCTTGTTGAACCCCATACTGTTGGCCTTGGGTCATCAATCCAGTCTGTCCAGATCACTCTGTAGAGCCTCCTTACCCTCAAGCAGATCAACGCTCCATGCCCAACTCGGTGTCATCTGCAAACATGAAATTGTATGAGCTTTCTTACACTGTATCACTGTATCTGTCTATATCCCTGTCTGTCTATCTATATCTGTCTATCTCATAGTATAAAGACTAACAGGGAGCGAGATTTTCCTAATAAAACTCAGGCTAGGTAGGAAGCAAGTAACTCATCCCAGCAGCAGCACTCAACCACTAGCCCAGAGGAGTTGTACCATTTTATTTCTCAAGTCAGTTTTGCACCTCTGCAGAACTAGGCGTGCAGAAGTTCAGCAATTCTTCTGCCTCCTCGATTTCTTGGGATGATTCTGCAAGAACATCCAAGAAAATAAACAAATTCTGGGCCAGCATCTCCCGAGAGCGGGAAGCGGGGGCCAGGGCCTCCTCGCACCGCCCCCCGGCCGGCGGCGGCNTTGACGGGTGACTTCTCTTTTTTGCAGGAGCCTGGTAAACGGGACCTTCTCCGAAGTCAAGGACAGGATGTTTTCCCACCTGCCCTCACTGCAGCTCCTGTAAGTATGGCACCGGAAAAGACAACGGCCAGTTAGCACTTTGCCCGTTCCTCCTAAATAGGTTGCGGGTGCCCTTGGAGAAAGGGAGGTAATGGGTGGATTCCTGGCTTGTGCAGCCCCCTCGAGGTACCTGCTGTTTCATAATTTAGGGATACATTTTCCGCTCATAAACCACTTCATAAAACAAACATTTAGTAGCTGAAGGAAGACAAAATGTTTTCTGATGATCTAAGCTCCTTATTTTAAAAAAAAAGAGTAAATTCAGCTTTAATAAGTTTAGGGCAGAGTTTTCCCCCTGGAATCATGTGGCTCTCCCGTGTGCTCACTTTGTGCCCAGGAGTCTCACTCTGAGAGTTGGCTTTGGGACGTTGCAGGCAAGCGGAGGCTGCCAGGACACACGTCGGAGGAAAGCCTCTGTGCATGAAACTCTGGTGGTGTCTGCAGCATGACTCTTTGCTTTGGCAGCTGACCTGGAGGGTGGCCCCTCAAATGCCTTTTGACCTGATGGATCTATAGGCAGGATGATCCTCTGTCCCAAGGGACTGTGGTCCAGCTCCCAGCACATTGCAGCTCTCCCTCCTTCATGACCGTGGGCAAGTCACTTGCTCATGGTCGCGTTGCTTACCCAAACTTGCTATAGTTTAGCTGTCCTGGGAGGCAGCAGCAGGGAAGGCACAGGGTGCAGCACAACATCTCTGGGGAACCCAGATACTTGTTTCTCACGTAGCCAACAGAGAAGTCGTGCCCTGCCTAGCCCAGTGCAGCCTGCTTGTAATGTCTGATACCAAGCAGACCCTCCACGTCTCCCCTTGTAAGGACCAGGTTACCTTCAAAGCAAAGATGCTGCAAAGAAAAAATTGGCAAGAATATGCGAGTCATGTCAGAAACCCAGGCTGAGTGCTTGCCACAGAGCTAGACAATACGATCAGTCTTGGCCAGAGGTGGTCCCTAAAGGCATCTGGTAGCATGATGGCCAGCCTCCTCTCCAGGACCCCCATCTGGTTCTCAAACGCCTCTCTCACTGTCTAGGGAGTGGCAGCACCCTATGGAATGTGCTGGGGAGAAGTGGGCAAAGCAACGAGTGGAGGCTTTCACCTTCTTTAGTGTGGCACCAGTCCCAAACCCAAGTTGAGCCCCGAGCAGAGCACAGGGGGACTGCCCACCTGCGAATGGGGGCAAACAGCAGACTCGTGCCAGCTAGCAAGGAAAGAGATGAATCCAACAGTGGGTTGAGAGTAACTGCAGATGGAAAATTAGAGATGAGTGTGGCTTGTGTTGGGTAGTGGTACTGGGAAGAGGGAGGAAGAGCAAATGAAGGTCTTTCTTTTTCCTTTGCTGTGGTAGATTTTCAGGAGGAGACACTGAGGTGTGTGGGGTGGTGTGGCCGAAGTCAGTCGTTGAGAAAGTTTTAAGTTGCCCATGTCACTTTATGCAGTAGATCAGACATGGGAGTGAGAGGGGTTTGTTGTCACCACCACCACCTTGGGCCGTGACAAATTGCGTTAGTGTAATTTGTGGGTTTGCCCTTCAGACAGGAGAAAAAGGAGCGATTAAATGACAAAAGAGATACATGCATAATTGAGCACTTGGGTACCTCAGGACTATGTCTTCTGTGGCAGTAGCCATGGTAAAGCAGTAATGCAAGGATTTATTTTTGATGGCAGTCTCTGTCTCTGTCAGATTTCTTTGGGATAATTTAAGGAACATTTGTCTGGTATTAGCATAATAACCAAGGATCACAGGGTAAGTTTGCATTTCGTGATCATTAGTCTTCTAAATTAATTTTAGTAAAATGCCTAAAACCATACGAAAAGGATTAATAAGTTACTCTAATAAAGCGATTAGGGCAGATATATTCACTCATAGCAGGAAATTCTGAGATTTTCCCAAAATTATTTCTTTTGAGTAGTTCGATTTTTCTGACTGAATAAGAAGTTTTCCTATTTTCTTAAAAGGAGGTCGCTCTGTGCCTTTGAACATCAACCCTGGAGATCGTTACGCTTTGATACAGCTAAGAAGGAACTTTGCTGACAAAGCTTTTCTGTAGCATCCTTCTCCCTGATCGCCTTGTTCGGGCTCAGGTGACAGCCACTCCAGCACAGCTCTGACAAGCTTTGTCCCTGAAGTTCAAGTGCTTGGAACAGGCAGCACCACCACTCTTCCTTGCTGACCATGGGCACAGGGTTTAGCAGGACTTTTTCTCTGGTGGTTGGGCACATCTGCATTTCCAGCTGATGAGCTGGCCGCATGGACTGTGTGTCCTCTTCCCACGCCGTGGGCTGTAGCCTGTTTGCAGGTCAGGCTTGGAACATCCTGCTGGGAGTGCAGACCCAGTGAGCACCGACCCACTGAGACTGCACAAAGGAGGGCTGTTGCTCGTACCACACTCAGCAGACCTACCCTCTAAGGACAGCTTGTCCTGCTCAGGGGCCTGGAGAGTCAAAGGCTACGTTGCATTTAACCAAGGTGAATGGTACAGCTAACATTTCTCCTGGGAAGTAGCAGAAGTTAACTAGCATCACATTATGCCTTGATTTTTTTTTATTTTTTTTATAGACTATTCCACAGTATTTTATGTGTGCTGCATTGGTGAGGCAATATGGGCTTGAGTCAGTAAGATTAGTTTGGTCACGGGTAATAAACACAATGGGCATAATCCAGTGTGTCAGGTTTTAATGTGCTTTCCTAATACCTGCTCTCCTTTTTCAGCTTGCTGAACTCCAACTCCTTCACTGTTATACGAGATGATGCCTTTGCTGGTCTCTTCCATCTAGAATACCTGTAAGTTTGGTATTTTATGCCTTCCCCTGTCCTTTATAAATCAAGAGTGTTTGATCAGTTGCCAAGACTCCTGCCATGGACTCTTAGTCTTCACTGTGATTCCCAGGAGCAAGGAAGATGAAGGATTTATGTTCCGCTCCTGTGCAAATGTCCTTTATGATGGCTCACAATTTTTCAGAGATTGCAGTGGATTTTTAAAATATGCTGTGAATGCAAGATGGCTCTGTGCAATTGCAGTACACCAAAAAAGCATTGCTGAGCAAGAGCTTGTCCTGGCTTTCCAGAACAGTGCCATCGCTGAAGGGTTTTGAACCTCAGGAAAGACATAGGGAAGGCTCTCCTGGCCTGCTGGCAGCCTGAACAGGAGGTGCAGAGTATCTGCCTACTGCCCAGAACAACCCTGAATACCAGACTGCTTCTCTTCCCCTCAACTTTCCTCTTCAACTTTGTCTTTGTTCTGATATCCCACTTAATGCCTGTGGCATTTATCTCTCTGTTATAAATAATTATAAATATATGAATATATAAATACTTCATATAATATAAGTAGCTGTAATTATCTATATTATTATTTAAATTTATTTAACTTTCATTTTCTTTACTTAGTTCACTTAATTGATTTTTACATTGCCTACATTTCCTAATCTTTGGGGGTTTTTTAGGTCACCTTTTTTTCTTTTAAAAAGAAGTATTAGTCCTGGTACCATGTTATCCTCACTTCATACTCCAAAGGAGTGCCATTTCTCTGTGTTACTGGACATGAGCTGGTATGTTTGAAACTCTGAATATGATCTGAAAAAAAAATTAATCTTTCCACCCACCTTCCATTGCTGAAAGGTATCTGTGGAAAAC
The DNA here is from genome assembly GCA_013396935.1 of Baryphthengus martii. NCBI lineage: Eukaryota > Metazoa > Chordata > Aves > Coraciiformes > Momotidae > Baryphthengus > Baryphthengus martii. Next base: position 172,943 of record VWZK01019989.1, read on the forward strand.
ATTCCTGTCTTTTTGTAAAGGAAGACCAGTGCTCACAAAACTGATTCTCGCTAAAGTCTTGCAGGCTAATAGGTATTAAGGTGGGATATACTCAGGACTAATAAATAGTCTGCTACATATGGAGCAGCCAACAATGGAATTTACAGACCGAGAAATCAAGGATAGTGGTAAATGGTATAATGGTAAAACCACGATTCAGCTACATCTGGATTTTTCAGCAATAGAGTGTTATTTCATCGTTCTCTTCTCCATGTGTCTACAGGAAGAAAAAAGAATTTGCAGAATGTTTGCAAAAAGAAAGAAAACCATTTGTATGTTGGTTCATGAATGACTTGGTTTCATGTGCTGATGAGTCTAACATGAAGCTTGTCCCAGCATCGTATCGTAGTGGTTGCGCTGGTAATTGCAGCGGGACCCTCTGCCTGAAAGAAAAAAATCCTGCCTCTCCTCATCTGGTCAGAGGGAAAACCTCTGTCCCTGGTTGCCAGCTGCAGAGCAGGGCACAGAGTGAAGACTGGTAAAGCCTTACAGTTTCAATTTGCATTAGGAGCAGCTGAACAGGTGGTCTCAGTTAATAGTTGTGGTGGCCCTCCCTGCCAAGTCCACAGTGCTCTTCCTCCCCAGCAAATCACATCTCTGCCATTTGGGAACTGGATGTGCGTGGCCTTTCTCTGAGGTTGTTTTTGGCCATGCAGCCGCTAACACCATTACAGCTTCAGTAAGTCATGTCTCAGTTACCAGTGATCAGACCTTACAGAGAATAAGAAAACCCCCCTGACAAACAAGAATGGCAAGTTTCTTTGCATATGAAGCAAAGTCTCTGGATGAAGAGCACCTCGGGAGCACCCACAGCAGATACCTATATATAAATTTATGTATACTTCCAGCTGTGTCCTGCTGCGCTTGCAGCATTGATAGGGACATTTAGTGCACCCTTAAACCAACTGGCTCTGGGTAGCGTCTGGATAAGGCAGGTCTGATAAAGACAGGAGTTTTGCTGGTGATCAGAGTAGTGTTCCCAGGGTAACATCCCTTTGAGGCCAGGTTTGGTGACTCAGGAATCCAGCAAATGACTGAGTCCAGCCCAAATGTCCATCATCTCGCTGCAGTGTGTTCAGGAAGCCGTGTTTGTTTGCACGGATGAGTGAGCTGGCGCTGTGCGGCGGTGCCAGGTGCCACGCAGAGTGTCAGGAGGCAGTTCGGCTCTGCTCTGGAGATTGAATTCGTGTCCCCAGGCAGCCCTGTAACAGAGTACGGCTGACCCTCTTCCGACATCCCCCATGCAGACATAACAGTTTCTCATCTGCAGCCTTTGCCTGCAAGTCAGGGTCATGGTCGCTTCATAAAGGATTTTGACTATTCCTAAAGTGCAGAACCAAGAGCACTTGTCATCTCCTGCATCCCCATCTTGACTCAAGAAGAGACCTTAGCTTACACGTTTTTTCCTCAGTTTCCCTGGAAGACAAGCAAGGGTGTGTAGTAGGAAGGGAGACACTTCTATTTCATGAAACCTTTATAAAAAGTCAGCATGTAATTGTCTTCATCCAGGTACAGCTGCACCATGCACTATCTTGATGGCCACCTGGCTGCAATTGCTTTGCAGGGCTGATGGTGTATTTAGGGTTGCATCCTCAAAGTACTCAAAGGTCAAGATGCTCAAATATCAGCTCTTTCTTTAAATGCTGATGTGCAGTCGGGAGGAGCAGCTCGCCTCAGGAATCGATACGTGCCTGTCATTATGTCCCCAGTGCACGGGGCGGTGACTTGTGTGCAGCTGGACACCCTGCAGAGGTGGCATCCCAGCTGGAGAGAACTGAGCTGTGGCAGTAAGAAGAAAAACAAGGCAGCACTCTTGCCATATACACAGACTTCACATATCTGCCCGCACGTAGCTGCTGTTCACATCACGGCTCTGTGGGTGTGGAGGTGGCACTGTGCGTGCGGCCATGGGAGCTCCCGCTCGGAGCCCTGGCAGCCCTCGCACTTTTAAAGTGCAGGTGATTTGTAAGAGGAAGGTAGGACTTTAGCTTCTAAAGTCCATCTTGGAGGCCTCTCCTACACAGGTCTCTTGCCTCACATAACACACCCTGAGAGGATTAACTAACAAAGGAATAATCTTTTTTGCTTTGCTCATTTTGTTCCTCTTCTGCTGGATATTTGTCACACGCTCTTGCTTCTGCTGCTCAGTACCTGCATCGTTCCGCGCAGTCCACCTGAGAAAAGGGAAAAAGGAATTGTGAGCAGCTCCACTGAGACTTCCCTGCCTTGAAGTCTGAAAGGGTGACTCGGGAACCTGCTGAAGTTGGAGAACACAGATTAAAGCACTGGTGATGCTAGTAATACTACTAATTAGTCTTTCACAATTTGTGTTTGGTTTTTTTTTTGTCTAGATTCATTGAAGGAAACAAAATTGAAACCATTTCAAGAAATGCATTTCGTGGCCTTCGAGACTTAACTCACCTGTAAGTTATTTAACGCTTGCTAGAGTAATTTGTACTTGAACAAAACTCTCCTGGGGGATGGCTGGTTTCCCTGCCACACAGAAAGCCCCCCTTCCCCTCCTTGCATCAGCTTCCTCCTGCTGTCAATAACATGCCTTCCACAAATTAAAAAACGGCCTTTAAAAACCGCGTGCTGGGGCAGCACCATGGCTCCTTCAGCTGCCTGCAGCTCCTGCTGGGGCGCAGTTGTGACCCACGGATGCTGCGCCGGTACCACTGTCACACCACGTACTCCTGCTTAACATTCCTGTTTGGTTTCAGCATGCTCAGTGGTCGCTCTCTGTGTTACATTTGCACCTGGGCAATAAAAAAGCTTTCTATGTTTTGCTTTTATATAAGCTTCAAGCAATCTCCACTCTTGAATGAGAAGAATTAATATGTGTCTGTTCCTTACAACTATTAACAATGCCAGTGGCTGGACGGTACCAGATAATTAACAACCTGTAAGCGAGCTCAGAGTTGGTAAGAGTGAGCCAGACAAGAGAGCAGTAATACCAAGCTCTAACTTTCTTTTCTAGATCTTTGGCCAATAACCATCTCAAAGCTCTGCCAAGGGATGTCTTCAGTGATTTAGATTCTTTAATTGAACTGTAAGTAATGCAAATCTTTATGTTGACTGCCTGCTTCTGTCACTCTGAGTTTTACATTCTGGGTTTATGTGGTATTGTGTCTGGTATCTCCACAGAAAAGAAATGTGCATTTTGTTGTTCTAGTTTTTCTCATTTTAAAATTGTTTACTTGGTGGATTCCTCTAAAATAACTGCTATTTTTCAAATCACTGTTGCTTCTCATGATGCTATACATAGCTTGCATTATTGTACTTTCTGATGTTTCATCTAAATTGTTTTTAGGGAAAGGGAGACAATGAATTTTAAAATGACAATTTCTCTGAAAGTTTTTTCCTGTTATTGTTGCATGTATTCCTTGAGATTATTTTAGTAAAAAGGCATGCATTAAAAAAAATACTATTTTTTCCTTGATTTTGTGCAGTTGTAGCATATTACTGACTTACTGTCAGTGTTTTCTCACATAACTGAGCTGCTAGTCAGCCTCCTCTATTTTGACCTGGCTCTCCCAAACAGCAGAGTATAATTGTAAGCCATAAAAATTGCCAAGGGATCGAAGAACAGGTACAGTGTTGAACTTGCACATACATTAGTAGGGGAGGTTAAATTGATTCCACATCAGCAGTGACTCTAAAAATACAAGCCTTACATCTGTATTTTGATGTAACACAGAAATGGTACCAGCAAGGCCGCTCCATCAACCAGTGGTACTGAAGTAGTTAGGCAAAGGAGCGGGATTTATCTGTGTCAGCAGTAGATAGTGGGAAGGAGGCTCGCAGCAGACCCCCAGCCTGTCAGGATTTATTACATTACAGTCTTAATCCTATGAAAGCTTATAAACACGAGTGACTTCACACGTGAATCACAGTGCTCTGTTACTGTGATTGTGTATAAGCACATTGCAGCGAAACAGTTTTTCCAAGGACAACACTCAGTGAAGAAGAGTCCATAGTAAGATAGTCCAAATAAAACTTCCCTGTTCTCAGTTCAAAAACAACTCAAGGCTACTCAAGTGTATTTTAATTCAGCATGTCAAGGTGTTAACAGTTCTGTAGTATTCATATTGCTATCAACCTTTTCAAATATGTTTATTTCTGTGTGTTTTTTAGAGATTTAAGGGGAAATAAATTTGAGTGTGACTGCAAAGCCAAGTGGTTGTTTTTGTGGTTAAAGATGACAAATTCCACTGTTTCTGATGTCCTGTGTATTGGTCCAGCAGAATATCAGGATAAGAAGTTAAATGATGTGACAAGTTTTGATTATGAATGCACCACTACAGGTATTCAGAATGTATATTTCTAAGCACACTACAAATGGTTAAATATCAGAAGTTTAGACCATACCCTTTTGCTTCTGTGAGCATGACCTGGGGGGAGGAAAGGGTTACAGACAAAGCACTTCCAAGTACTAGAACAAGCATAAAATGGGAAAATTACATTTCGAAACCAAAGTAAGTACCGAGTTCTTATTTGGATTAAGTGATAATGGGAGAAGAGTTCTGACTATTCATACTCCAAAAGACTTGATTATGACTCACTTTGTGACTTAATTTTCATCACAGAATGCTTTCTATTATCTGGAAGAAGGCCATATAGTTATGGCAGATGAGCTTCTCAAAATCTCTGTATTTCACAGAAAGCAATGAAAAGAAGTTCAAATAATGTGGCCGTATCTGTTATTTTTATTCAATAGGCCAGGATTTAATAGCATCAAATGTGGCAGCAATACTGCCAGCAGTTCTGCATGCAACTCCATTAAGTTGGAGTGAAATGTCCAATAATATTCTGAGTACTATCTTGTTTAGGATCTTGATTTTTATTTTAGGTAATGTAAAGCATGCTGAAGGAAGTGAAGAGAAACTTGCATGTGATTATGCTTATATTTTATGGCCAAACAGCCGCAGTTACCTATCTTTAAATGTAGTCACATCATATAACTGAGAATATGAGCTGTGGGTATTGTTTTTCATCTTTTATGTATATGATGTCAGCACTCTGCCTTTTTTCTGTACAGTATTATCAGAGGCATTTGAGCTTTCATCTATCATCAAGGCAGTCATCATCATTAAGAGACAATAGAAAAGTTGATTGCTAGTAATGTAAAATAAAGTTTCAGGACAAGATATGAAAGGTAATCAAAGGGCACTATGTAAAGGAGAAGAGAATGAACTCGGAAGAGCAGTAGAGGTAAAGTGCTGTTATCTGCTACGTAAGAGGATGTCAAAAGCAGTAGAGCAATGTAGCTTAGGATGGTACTCAAGTTACATTCCTATGTCTGCCAAATCACTGAGATGCAAAAGTACAAAGTAAAAGCAGGCTTTATTTCACTTCAGTCTGGTTTAAACAATTGCATGGGACTAACGGTGTGTGAGAGCAAGCATTATTTACCTGGTCCTCAGACCTCTACTGACCTACCTTCCCTTTGTCATCAATTTGTACCTAGAAACCTAACTATAAAGTTTCTACAGGCAGAATTCATCCTTAATGTTAGTCCCTTTGTCTGCTGTAAGCGACATTACACCAAACATAAATGTACTTTCGTATGCTGTAGAGTTTGCTGGAGAGCTAAGGTGATACATGGTGCAAGGATTGCCCAGCTGAATATTTGTTCAGATGCCATCAGAGAAGTGCTCTCTCAGCAAGCAGATAGCTGTAATACACTCTTCTGATAGTAAAAGATGTTTTCAAACGAGTCATTCTCTGTCTGCAGTGAGGGAAGGCTGTGTACATAAGCCCTCTGGCCTGGGGGTAGGCAGCAGCAGGCTTCCCAGGGCTCCTGTGAGTAGTGAAAGTGAAGGGTGCAAAAGCTGTGGAGCTCTGGCATCCTTACAAAATATCCAAGAGGGACAGACTGTATGCAAAAATGACCCATAAGAGACAAACCAGACATAAGTAGAGTAGAAATGCAAATCTTAAGGAATATATCACCCTTGAGACATGTCCGCTGTGCTGAACTGCAAGCTGCCCTGCTTGAGCTGTAACCCTCTGGTTGCCTTGGTGGTCTATGATGTCAGGCCACAGCTGCTTCTTCCTTCTCTGCCATTGCTTCCTCCAGTTTCAAAGGAAGTGTAAATAGGTCCATATTCATTCCTTGAGGATTGATTAGTCACAGGCTCAGACTTGTACCATGTTCTGAAGGAAAGCAACATACCCTGTAGGTGTATTGTCCTTTCCCACGTGGTGACAGGGAGTGCTCTGCAAACCTGTTTCATTCATGTTAGGCTCCAGTATCATATTTCCCTCCTTTGCCAGGTATGATCAGACTTCCCATCATTTCTGGTCTCTGGTGCTCTGTGTCAAGCATGACTGGATGTAGGATGTGGTAACAAACCAGTTTGCTTGGTAAAATGTGCATCTCAGAGGCTCCACCGCTTCATTGCATCTGCTGAACCGCTATAATGGTAACAGGAGAGGTGGAAAGAGGTGCTGCCAAATTAAAATAGAAAAAAAGGCGAAGAACAAGATGGTCCTATCAATTGCTTCATCACAGAGAAAGCGATTCACAGTGTCTGCAGTCTGCACTTTTAACTCTTTTTGTGATAGCATCTCTCTCTTCCATTTCTCATGGCTGGCATCATGGAAGCAGGTTAAGCTGTTTCGTTTTCTTGTTTTTCTCCTGCAACAGTTGTGGGGGGGCTGTGCTGTGACTCTAAGCATGGCAGGGAAATGTGTAACTTACTTCCAGGAGACGGGAAAACAGGCCTTAAGCTCCAGCAGCCACTGGAACCAGGCTGTGTGCATGCCTGGGGCCTGTTTTGCCCAGACCTGCGGGCAGGGATTACCTCACCAAGCTTTGGAAGTTTGGTTTCCCCTTTATTTACCTAGCTGGGACTGTCTTCGGGAGGTGGTCTTCTCTTTCCCTGACATTTGGAAGGAAAGTAATTTGCAAATTGTTACCTGCTCCATACTTGCTCCTGTGCTGGAGATCACCTGTGCTGCTGTGGTGGGAGCTGGGAAGGGACAGCTAACACTCCCTGATAGCACTCCCAGGTTCCAGGTAGCCTCACCTGGAACAGAAGGGGAAGTAGCACCACAGGGAAGAAGGAATGTGAGAAGAGAGGGACCAAGTCACAGAATGCAGTTTAACAACTGCTGCCCAGACAGATCATACCTTTGCTTTCTCTTCAGTGTCCTCCAGTGTTCCCTCTGTGCCCGTCCTCTGCTCTGCCAGCATCAGCACTCGTGTGTGCTGGGATTAGCTAGAGCGTGAGCTGCCCGAAGGGAAATTGGCCCAGCAACAGAAGTGCTGTGTCCCTCATCCATACTGGCCTATGCCAGCTCGACAGCAGAGGGAGCAGAGGCGAAGTGGGCATCTGGAGGACAGGGCGACCACCCCAGTCCTTGGTGCGAGAGGGAGAGTGTGACAGCCTGTGGGGCCAGGGGCACAGGGGCCATGTCCTCTTCCCTCTCCCCTGCAGGCTGATCCAGCTTAAAAGAGAAAAATATTGGGAGACACCTCCCTCCAACCCTGTATTTTCACTTTCTAGCACTAAAGCAAGGCACATAGGCCTGCCTGTAAAACTAAATAGGGCCTACAAGGCCTAAATTTTTGGCAAGCCTGATGTGGCAGCATCTCTTTACATTGTAACCCTGTTCCACATTAGAGTCTGGTATTTCCAGCTGGTGCTAAACCAAACATTTATTGCTTTTTACTGGTTACAACTGATTTTGTTACCCATTTTTACTCATCTGGTGATAGAAAGAGCCCAATGACAGGTAGAAGTAAAAATAGCTGTGTTAACACTGAATCATTTCTGAATGAGCAGTGGGTTTTAGCACACAGACTGGTTGGGTTTGATTCACAGATTCCCTCAAAGCGTTTCACAACTGTTCAGATTTCAAGAGATGTCTTCTTTCAGTGCTAGAGTTGTTGGGTTTTTTTCTCAAGATTTAAAAAAAAACAACTTTGATTTTCTGTGACTTTATCTGCTATTGTTCCATCCTTAGCTACCTTTCATGATTTATCACTTACTTTTACTTTCTGCATTATTTGGTGTCAGCTTTCTCCAGTCCTTTTTGTTTTCCCAGTGAGAATGAAGATAACTTTCTTGTTTTCCTACCAGCCTTTATGAATCAAGCCCAAACTCTATTTGTAACAGTCCCTCGAAGAATGGAGACTGTCATTTCTTTCACAGCTGTAGAATCTGCTCTGTTTGTTTAATGGTAGTCATCCATCTTTATTCTCCAGAAGTGTTAACTCCTCAAGGGCAAGGCTTTCAAGCATGCAGAGGCAGAGAGTTCTTCATTTAAATACAATTATTTCATAATTCAGCAAAATGAGGGACTTGAGTGAGGACTTAATTACCATTTCACCAAACTCCCAGGATTCCCAGGCCCTTCCAGTGTAGGAGAGCGTGGTGAAGGCATGTAACAAATGGAGCATGAGAGAGCGGTGTGTGGTTCTCCAGAGAAGTGCCATAGTAGTGGAAGATGCATTTCCTTTTCTGTATATCTATATCCATACATAACCTCAGCGCAGGCCTTCTGCCATGTTCTAGAACCAAATGCTGGTTTTTCTTTGGCAGGTCTGCTATACTGGTGTCTTTTTCTGATAATCATAATGACCTTGCCCAGCTGTCAGGCAAAAGATCAAATTCAGAACCATGTCTCCTCATTTTGCCTCATATTGGCTCTGTGCTGACTGCTGACTTAGCCCAGGGTGAATTTTAGAGTTAAATCCAGAAAAACACTTAGAATTTGAGAAAAAAATCTTGAATTTTGGAGTTGCACTCCTGGTCTTTACAGTTTGCTCAGATTCCTTGGTCTTGGTGTCTACAATAAGTTTTCCACTGGAGAGTAATTTGCAGGTTGGTTGTATTTTATACCTAAACTACTTTGCAATGCCCCATAAAACGTTATGTTAACTGAGTTTTTGATTACACCATTTTGTCTACGGTCTAGCCAAAATGAGGTTATCCCCAGGCAAACTTCAGATATCATTTCACTTTCTGCCTGGTTTAGCATAACACAAATTGCTAGTGATTAAATTTGCATGACTTAAGAAGTTATTGGACTTCAGCTGGAAGTTGCTGTCTCTCAGCTTGAAAGTGATTCTAGCAAGGCCATTTCACTAGATTGGAAAGCAACTTCCAGCTGTGGCTAAAGAGAATTCTCTCTCGATATCCTGGTTTTGTTAATACCAGCCAGCCCAGATGGAAAATCTGATTTCCGCCACTATTTACCTATTTGATCTCCTTGGCAACTGTATTTCCAGAGGACACTTTATGGTGCCAAAAACTGGAGAGGCTTTCCTGTGTTGCTGCATGCCAAACGTGAGCACTGACCTTCCATGCTAGTGTTAGACAAAATCCAGAGTATTTCACCTTTTTTTCAGTGTAAATCATTATAATCGGTGACCACTTATTCTGTGTTTCTAGCAAGGATGTATCCTAACCGTTGTAAATGTATGTTTCTAGATTTTGTTGTTCACCAGATCTTGCCCTACCAGTCAGTTTCAGTGGATACATTCAACTCAAAGAATGATGTGTTCGTAGCCATTGCACAGCCCAGCATGGAGAACTGCATGGTGCTGGAGTGGGATCACATTGAAATGAATTTCAGAAGTTATGACAATATCACAGGTATATCAACACTGGAATTCCCGTCATTGATGAACTGTTGGCATTTCACAAGGATGAGATTCATAGATGAGACCAGCTGATGGTTTTTCTCCTGAATCTCTGTTGAACTTTGCAGATCAAAGTGTGTAATGTTTGGACATGAGTGACTTCATGGAGTAGTGCATCTCGTGAATACATGCACATTTATAGAATCGTAGAATAGTGTGAGTTGGAATAGACTGTTAAAAGTCATCTAGTCCAACCCCTCTGCAGTCAGCAGGGACATCTTCAACTAGATCAGGTTGCTCAGAGCCCCATCCAACCTGACCTGGAATGTTTCAAGGGATAGGGCATCTATGACACCTCTGGGCAACCTGTGCCAGTGTCCCACAACCCTCATAGCAAAGAACTTCTTCCTTACATTTAGTCTAAATCTACCCTCTTTTAGTTTAAAACTATTACCCTTTGCCCTATTGCAATGGGCCCCACTAAAAAGTCTGTCTCAATCTTTTTTACAGGCCCTCTTTAAGTACTGGGAGGCTGCAATAAGGTCTTCTTGGAGCTTGCTCTTCTTCAGGCTGGACAACCCCAGCTCTCGCAGCCTGTCCTCATAACCGAGGTGTTCCATTCCTCTGATCATTTTTGTGGCCCTCATCTAGACCTGCTCTGATGAGTCTGTATATTTCCTGTGCTGAGAGCCCCAAAGCTGGACACAGGACTTCAGGTGGGGTTTCACCAGAGCTCACCAAAGTGGAGAAGATGGAGAGAATCCCCTGCCTTGACCTGCTGGCCACACTTCTTTTGATGCAGCCCAGGGTATGGTTGGCCTTCTGGACTGCGAGAGCACATTGCCAGCTCATGTCCACTTTTTCATCTGCCAGTATCCCAAAGTATCTCAGCAGGGCTGCTCTCAATCCCTTCATCCCCCAGCCTGTATGGATACTGAGGATTGCCCCGACCCAGATGCAGGACCTTGCCCTTGGCCTTATTGAACCTCGTGAGGTTCACACTGGCCCACTTCTCAAGCTTGTCCAGATCCCTCTGGATGTTATCCTGTCCCTCTAGTGTGTCAGCTGCACCAGTTAGCTTGGTGTCATCTACAAACTTGCTGAGGGGACTTTCAGTCCCACTGTGTCATTGATGAAGATATTAAACACCACTGGTCCCAGGACAGACTCCTGACAGACACCGCTCATCACTGATCTCCATCTGGATATTGAGCTGTTAACCACTACTCTCTGGATGCAACCATCCAACCAATTCCTTATCCACTGAACAGTCCACCCACCAAATCCGTATCTCAAATTTAGAGAGAAGAGTGTTGTGGGGGACCGACTCCACGTAGATGACTTCCATAGCTCTTCCCTTGTCCACTGATACAGTCACTCTATCGTAGAAGGCCACTGGGTTGGTCAGGCAGGGCCTGCCCATAGTAGAGCCATGCTGGCTGTCTGGAATCACCTCCCAGTTCTCCATGTGCCTTGGCATAGCTTCTAGGAGGATCTGTTCCATGATCTTCCCAGGCACAGCGGTGAGGTTGACAGGTCGATAGTTCCCAGATCCTCCTTTCTACCCTTTTTAACCTCACTTTAGCACATAAACTAGGCTTTTTTTGGTCTGATTTTGTAAATTGTTCTGAAGGCACAAACACTTGCCGTGAATGTCATGCCATGGCCCAGCTTAGGGCTCACTGCCTGAGTCACGCTGCAAGTTAAAGTTCAAGGAGCCCTCATTTTTGCCAACGTGACTGCAAAATAGAATATAAAAGTACTCTACTGCATGTAGAAAGAAATGGATCTCAAGGATGCTTCTAGGGTGGGCTTGCCAGGAAAGCGTGTTTCTCAGCCACAGATGACATAGAAGTATTTGAACTGTGGCTGTTACTTCAAGAGATGTGCTGTAAATCTTTCACGTTTAGTTGCCATTTTCAAACATGCTGAATTAGCATCCCAGCCAGGTTACACATCAAGCAAAATGCCCACGTGGATGCCAGGTGATTTTCTATTGCTAACAACTGTTCTGTCCCTAACTGACACTCGTGCTGCTCTGTCACACCATGACAGCAAGGACAGAGTCTCTAGAGCTGTTATTCACTGCCCAATTTCCCAGCTATTTCAGGCTAGTGGGTCTGAAGACTCAGGAGCTAAATTTATCCATGGAGCAACCTTCAGTCCTGTTCCTTGCTACTTTTGATAGCTTACTTTTTACCTTCCATTTTGGGAAACAAAGAGTGTGCTGCGTCCTCAACTGGTGTTGAAGCCTACAAAGGCAGCAAGCACTTACCTCCTGAGATCAGCTGTGTGTGTCACTAGCAAAAGTTTACAAGATGTTACCTCTCTCCCAGGAAATGCTGGTAATGAAAAATTTTGGGTTTTTAGGTTTCATTGTGTTCTGGTAGATTAGGTCGAAGTATGTACCAGTGGATGTAAATTGAGAACTTGGTGGCTGGAAAAGGTCTGGAAATGAGAGTTTGGGTCATCTTCCAGATGTATTTCACCTTCCTGTGAATGACATGACTGGGAGACACTTCTGCTGGGAATTTATGTCCTTGCTTCACACCCAGCAAGTGCCCAGACTCATTTCTCGAACAATGGTCCTGTGTTCCTGGAAAGCCTGAGCTTGAGCTCTAGACTCTGAAATGTGAGCGAGAGACTTTTGCCAGAGAGCACAGGCATATCAAGAGCCTCTTGGGGAGCTTGAAGAGTGTTTTGTCGAGCTCAGAAGCCAGCTATGTGCTCTGTGGGAAGTTCCGTTACTAACTGTATGCTTGACGTTCAGATACCTGCATTTAGCCCTTTACAACATGGGCTTATGGACTGAGCTCATTGTCAATATTATCTCTACAGTCCACATGCAGAGAGTAAGTGGTGCCATCCTCTGCAAAAGGAGTCATCTACAGGCCAGGTGAAATCTCTTCAAGAGTGCTTTTTGACTAAGTTAGACCACAAAGAGCCTGGACGATCAGCTTGAGCATTCATGTCTACGCTGCAGATACCTTACAGGACTTGAGATGAATCCCACCCCTCCTACACTGGGAGGGTGATAGATCATCCCAGGCTGGCTGTGAAACAACTATGGGTAGGGGACCAGCAGAGGTGCCAGGGTGAGTCTCCAAGGATGCATAGGGGAATCTGTGCAGCTACAGTTCTACTTTAACTGTGCACTTCAGAGCGGAATTCCTCTCTTCTTCCAACAAAACCTGTCGTAAAGAGTCTGGCTGTTACTTTTTTGATGCATTTCATGCATAGTGACTTGACATTCTCAAAACAGACCCTAACCTGATCTGATCTAATCTGGCAACTGCAATATTCTCAAATATTTCTAGTTTAACATGATCTCAAGAATACTTAACAGAAACAACAAAGTTAGATTTATCCTTTTCATTCTGCTGTCAGGTGATATATCCACAAGATGCATCTATATTTCTATTTACAGTAGCAAAAAGCTGACTCTGGCCGTCTTGGAGCAAGAAAAAGAGACTGTATTTCATTCTTGTAGTTAAGCTGGAAAGATAGACGTTCCAAGAATAAGAGAATTTCAGATTCCTGCTGAATCATGAGATAACAACTCTTGTTATTTTGAAATAATAAAATTTGGCTTAAATAACTGTTTTAGATATGAGGGAGCATGTGTTTGAACAAAAAAAAAAGAAAAAGTATTCTGAATAAAAAGGAATGAGTGATTTAAGGTACATCATACTTGCACACTTTGAGAGGTGTGGCATTTCTGACATTTGAAGTCATCTTTACAGTTACTGTGGAGAAAAAAAGCATGAAAACACGCTCTGACGGTGTGTAGCAGAAAACAAAATTATGAGATGGTGAATATTTTAAAAAGGGGAGGGATAATCTGCCTGTGGTTTGAAGGCTGCTTTGTGCTACACTAATATATGTGCCTTTTTTTTTCTTTTTTCCTTTGGCCAATAGGTCAGTCCATAGTGGGATGTAAAGCCATTCTTGTTGGTGACCAAGTCTTTGTGGTGGTGGCACAGCTCTTTGGTGGCTCACACATTTACAAGTATGACGAAAGCTGGACAAAGTTTGTCAAATTCCAGGATATCGAAGTATCTCGTATTTCCAAGCCAAATGATATAGAACTTTTTGAGATAGACAGTGAAATGTTTTTTGTCATAGCAGATAGTTCTAAAGCAGGTTTGTCAACAGTGTACAAGTGGAATAACAAAGGATTTTACTCATACCAGTCCCTTCACGAGTGGTTCAGGGACACCGATGCTGAGTTTCTCAATATAGATGGAAAATCACATTTAATCCTCTCTAGCCGTTCCCAAGTTCCCATTATACTCCAGTGGAACAAAGTTTCCAAAAAGTTTGTCCCACACGGTGAAATCCCCAACATGGAAGATGTCCTGGCTGTGAAGAGTTTCAGGATGCAAGATAACCTGTACATCACGCTCACGAGATTCATTGGTGACTCCAGAGTTATGAAATGGAATAGCAAACAGTTTGTGGAGATCCAGGCTCTTCCATCCCGAGGAGCCATGACGCTGCAGCCTTTCTCCTTCAAGAACAATTACTACCTAGCCTTGGGAAGTGACTATACCTTCTCCCAGATTTACCAGTGGGATGGTGAAAAGAAGAGCTTCAGATTATTTAAAGAAATCTATGTGCAAGCACCACGGTCTTTTACAGCTGTGTCAACAGATCGAAGAGATTTTTTCTTTGCCTCTAGTTTTAAAGGAAACACTCAAATATTTGAACATATCATCATTGACTTGAGTTTATGAAAAGCTGCTGGAATGAAATTCATGTAGAATGACATTTATATACAAAACAAAAAAAAGAGACCTTTCCAAAACAGGGAGCACCTCTGGAGTATGATGACATTTTCTGAACTTTTCAACTTGCATATTAATCAGGGATTGCATTTTACTTGGTTACTGCATGACATGTCCATTTTATCCTTTTTCAGAGACGCTTTGCAGTCTGCAGTGATTCAGAGGAGGGTGCAGTGCATTAGGATTAATGTTGACATCTAAGAGAATGATCTAAATTTTACCCCGAAAACTACCTTGAATTGACCAGGTCGTGAAGAAAATGAAGAGTAAGCCATACTGAGCATAGAAGTGATCTTGACTCTTAAACATGTTAGTAATGATTTTAAGACTGGAGCCAATTCTTCATGATTGCTGATGAGTTGTAAAAGCAAATAGTAACATTCCAGAATACACTTTATTTTGGTTTCTTGAGGTCTGTCTTCAAAACCTCTTTGTGGTTTATAGTAAGTCTGATGCATCGTTTTAATTCATGATAGATTAAAGAGAAAGTAAAAATCTATATACCATTTTTCTTCTGTTATTCACCATTTTGGCGATAAATTGTGCATAACTAGTAGCCCAGCCCACAGTAACCGGGTAGCCAGGAAGAATACGTCACTTCTGTACTGAGAGATCTTAACAAGTTAACATAGACAGCAAATAACAGAGGTCTGCATGGTGCCATGAATGAATCAGTTACAAAATCTGTCTACTTTCTGTTTTAATAGGTGTTCCAGAAATCCACCCTATTTTTCCTGATGATCCCAGTATATTCTGGGGTATTTAACAAGTAAATCTGTTGTGATCTCTCATTCTAGAAGGGACAGCTTAAGCTTACTCTGAAACACACTTCTACATTCATGTGCTCTGTGCTGTACACAAATGAGATGATTTATTCTCCAGCGTTCTATCACCAGCACAGCTCACAAGCAGTAAATTCAGGTTGGAGTCATCACAAGCTGTATCTGAGGAATCCTCCTTCTGACTGAGGTCTAAATATGGCTTTGGTATCATGGAGTCTTCTGAGAGCACGTAAGCTGGAGGTGTTTCAGGCTAGAGCTAACCCTGCCTCCCAGAAAGATTTCCTCTTGGTGGCTTCAGGCTTTTGCCAGGTTGCCAATCCATTGAAGGTTAGACAGGAGGATGTGAACAGCCCGTGCCGCATTGGTGGTTTGAGTGGTTATAGACTAAGGCATTCAACCCTCCTAAATAGGGCAGTCCTGGCATGCAGGGTCCCTGTCAGGGTAGCAGCAAGGGACCATTTTCCTGGAAAGGGTCTCCACCATCCTTCCTTAACAAAATTTTGTATCAGAGCCCTTGTTTGCTCACTTACACAATATGTTTCTTTAAGGTTTCATACCAGTTAGCATACTAGGCTGTTTTATCATGTCTTGCTGCTGCACTGCTGCCTTGGATGATAAGGAGGTTTTGTGTAAAGCAGGCAGAGAAAAGGAAACCATCCTTTATTCCTTTATACTGAGGGCTGTCTCACCATCTGTGTGCTGAGTGAGCTTCACACTTTTGCCCTGGACATGTGACACACGGCCTGTTATCACAAATAGAGGTGTTCTCATAGGCTTTCTGGCATCCAAGATATGAACAGTGCTGCAGGAGAGGAGCATGCACAAGGACTCCCATGAGGAGTCATAACCTACCAGTGACGTGGCTTATCACAGCCTCCCTCAACTTTTGCCTCACCGCTATAAAATAAAATTATTACCAGCCTGTCAGAGACATGACTCATTCCATTTTTAAATTACATGTTAGTTTTTTTTCCTATAGAGGTGGTCATTATGGTTTTATTTTTCATTACATGGGCAACGTAGCCCATCCAACCGTCTGAAGTATTGAGTGCTGCACTCCCACACCACTGAATCCCAGTGAGGTGTCAGTCCTTGTGGTTCAATCAGACCAGGAGATGCAAACCAGCTCTCTGCAGGACGTTTTAGCAGTACCTCTCCTAGGATTAATTTAACAAATCAGACAAAACAAAGAGATGATTCATATGTCTGCCAGTGGATGTAATTTCTTGCCATGTTCCCAGTTCACTTTTTAAAGCAAACGTGGCTGGCAAATGATGTTTCTTTAAGCAGTGTTGTGGGAAGGCATTTTTTATTGCTTTTCTGTCGAGCACACATGATTAAATAGAGTCAGATATTCTGATGAGGAGGTGTATTTCTCAATTTGCCAACACTTTCTCTTAGGGCTCGCCGTGAGTACCGTTCACTCAGCAAGGGGCATTAGTCAGAGCTAAAAGCTACTTTAGACAAATTGGATCTTGGACTTTTTTACTTGAAAGGGAGCAAGAGGATGGTGGAAAAGGGCTTGTGTATCCAATACCAGGAGATTGTGTGTTTTGAGAGCCAAGGGGATTTTGAGACTTGGCTATCAAATTGAATTAAATTAAAATGGTCTCTGCAGAGAGAGGCTTAATAAAGTGATAAAGTGATCCACAGGAGTCTAGCTCATTCACACGGGACCAGAAGAAGAAAGTGAGGGAAATGACTTCGCAGGCAGGCTGCCACTTCTGCTGAGTAGCGATGTTGGTTGGTCAGGAAGCCCAGCTCAGCATCCCTCCTGGCTCCAGGAGGAGCCTGGAGTCAGATGCCGACCCGCTTGTTCTACTGAGTTAATGGACAGGAGGTCAAATCAGCCAGGAGGGAGGGCAAAAACACCAGTCAATGGAGAAAAGGTTACAATACATTTTGAAGGATTAAACAAAGGCACACTCTCAAAAAGAGCCTTTGTTCTGCTCTTCCTGCTCCCAAGAAGAAGCTGCGGGATGCAGCCATAACAACAGAAATCACTAAGCATCAAAACTACTTTCTGCTTTTCCAATTGCAACAGTGGTTTTATCTCCGTGGCCTACATTCTGTAATAGAAATTGGTTTGAATAGTAAATAAACTATGCATATCCACAATTTATTGCAACGGTTGGGCCATCAGGACAGTGAGAAAGGATAACAGAACATGCCACCTGGTAATTTTTGATGTATTCTGAAATACGGACAACTATGTATAAAGAACAGTACTTTATATAAACATAGATTTAATACAACGTGCTGGCTGCAGCGGGAGCGTTTTAGGGCTGTACATATATTGAGCTTTTTTTAGTAAAGAGGAGCTGATGCAATCTAGGCGGCTGACACATGTATGTACTCTGTCAATGTATGAATAAAATGTAGTTAATGAGACTAATCGTGGTGCACCGTGCATGTGTAAAAGATCCACACTGTGAAGATCCACACTGCCAGGGGAATGGACAACATGGGCAAACAGGTCTTTGCGCATTTATCATGGGTTTTGGCTTTTGAAAAC
Organism: Baryphthengus martii; assembly: GCA_013396935.1. Taxonomy (NCBI): domain Eukaryota; kingdom Metazoa; phylum Chordata; class Aves; order Coraciiformes; family Momotidae; genus Baryphthengus; species Baryphthengus martii. The sequence continues at coordinate 190,661 of VWZK01019989.1, forward strand.
ACGGAGGAAGCTTCGCTCAGCTTAGTTAAATTCAGTTTCTGTGCCAGAGGTAGCTCAGACCTCCAAGGTTTCGTTGTTCCCTGGCTTTCCCCTTCACTCTTTCCTTACACTCCATCTAGTGTTAGCAAGTATGCAATGCAGCTATTACTACGATTGTCTGTTCATATTAAATTCGGTTGTAAGCGATTTTAATTTTCAAAATAATTTTCAAAAGATTAAGTGGGTTCCTTACAGCGTGGATAAGAACCAAGCCCTAAAATTAATCCCTAGACTTTCAGATCTTTGCTGTGGGGTCTTTTAAGATTGTTAAATTTTACTGAATCATTGGTCTTTATTCTGAAATTGCAAAAATAAATATAAACCTATCAACGGTGAATACATTTTATTTAAAGCAGTCCTTGAGCATTATCCCCTGATCCTGCTACTCACTAACGCAGGGAACAATTCTTTTTGTTTCCTCTTCTTTCTTCAGAAACAGCGCAATTCTCTGTAGCTAATTATAGTCTTGTGCAATCAAAGGCATGTCTGACATACCATAATGGGATGCAATTGCTCTGGGATCATTGCTCTCCTTTTGGGTATTCCACCTTTTTATGAGTCAGCAGTCCTTGTGGTGTGGTTCACTGAAACTCCATAACTCAAACATCACTTTTAAATCAGCACCATTTCTCCACTTGCCCTCCTCTGTTTGTGTTTAATTTTTTCCCCTTGCTAAGTGAACACTTTCTTTCCACCTGCTACCACCTTGTTCAAATCTTCCTCAGAAAGCTTCCGTTCCTCTTTGAGAGTCACAGCAAGATACCAAGAGAAAAACATTCCCAAAGAGCAATGTGGGCATGGTCACTCCTCTGCAAATTTCAAGGGGAAGACAGAACAGAGTCTTTCTGAAAGGTCACACTGAAGGCAGATGTGTAAGAAACAGCTGGCAGAGTCCCTCATCCGCTGTAAGTCCCTTTCACTCCTGTTCTACGGACCTGAGCTGCTGCCACCGCCCCCTGTTGGCAATGCTCACAGCCAGGAATTACTGAGACTTTTTTCATACCCTAAACCAGAAGAAATGGAGCTGAGGTGTTAACACTGTTGTTTGGGTTTTTTTCCTAGTATCTGGCAACCAGTCCCTTAACTCCTGCTGCATTCCCCGTACAGTCCAGCCTCCTTTTTGAGAAATCACAGGCTAGATGATCGAAGGGGTTTCAAAGCTGACCTTCAAAATCTGATAAAACCAACTGGCCACATGGTGGTAGATCCTCCACAAAATAAGAGATTGTCCTGTCAAAGCATTTCAAATGATCACTTAATCCACTCTCCAGTACCACTTTCCCCATAAGCCGTTGCTGTTCTTGTCACAGAGATGTGTGATGATTTCCAGAGGTATTTTGCAAAATCTTGCATGGGAAGAAAGTTGCTGGAAGATGAGGTCAATGTTATGAAGCACTAGGCAAATTCTGTTGTCTTTAGGTCTGGGTGGATGGTTTGGAGCCATTCACGTACGCCATGGATAGGTGCATACGTCGCAAGGTGCATATGTCGCAAGTTGGACATGATTCCTTACAAAGCCGCACACAGCAAAATCAAACCGAATCCAATGTCATGGCTCTGGGTGAAGAAGACATTGAAAGCAAGCATCCCAAAATGCAGCCCAAGATACAGCTGGCTTTCTGAGCTGGCAGTGCACGTTACTAGCTCATGTCCAGCTTTTTATCCATCAGTACCCCTAAGTTCTTCTCCGCAGGGCTGCTCTCAATTCCTTCATCCCCCAGCCTGTGTTGATCTGAGGTGCTGGAGCGTGTCCAAAGGAGGGCAGCAAAACTGGTGAAGGGTCTAGAGCACAAGCCACAGGAGAAGTGAATGAAGGAGCTGAGGGTGTTTAGCTTTGAGAAAAGGAGGATCAGGGGAGACCCCATGGCCCTCTACAACTATCTCAAAGGAGGTTATAATGAGATGGGGGTTGGTCTCTTCTCCCATGTAGCAAGTGATAGGACAAGAGGAAACAGCCTCAAGTTGTGCCAGAGGAGATTTAAATTAGATACTAGGACAAATTTCTTCACGGAAAAGGTTGTTGAGCACTGGAGCAGGCTGCTGCCATGGAAGTGGAGTCACCATCCCTGGCAGTATTTAAAAGACGTGTAGATGTGGCACTGAGGGACATGGTTCAGTGGTGACCTGGCAGTGGTGGGTTAACAGTTGAACTTGATGATTTTTAAGGTCTCTTCCAATCAGAATAATTTTATGATTCTATGATACTGGGGATTGCACTGACCCAGATGCAGGACCTTGCACTTGGCCTTGTTGAACCTCATGAGATTCACACAACCTCACTTCTCTAGCTTGTCCAGGTCCCTCTGGATGACATCCTGTGCCTCTGGTGTGTCAACTGCACCACTTAGCTTGGTGTCATCTGCAAACTTGCTGAGGATGCACTTGATTCCACTGTCACAGAATCACAGAATCAGAGTTTGCAGGGACCTCTAGAGATCATCTAGTCCAACCCTCCTCCCCGCAGCAGGTTTGCCTAGAGCACATTACCCAGGATTGCATCCAGGTGGGTTTTGAATCTCTCCAGAGAAGGAGACTCCACAACCTTCCTGGGCAACCTGTTCCAGGGCTTCATCATCCTCACAGTAAAGTTTTTCCTCATATTTAGATGGAACCTCCCGTGTTCCAGCTTATGTCTATTGCCACTTGTCCTGCCACTGGGCACCACTGAAGAGAGCCTGGCTCCATCCTCCTTGTACCCACCCCTTAGAAATTTATAGACATTGATAAGGTGTCCTCTCAGTCTTCTCTTCTCCAGGCTGAACAGCCTCAGCTCTTTCAACTTTTCTTCGTAAGAAAGATGCTCCAGTCCCCCAGCATTCTTTGTTGCCCTCCACTGGACTCTCTCCAGTAGTTCCCTGTCCGTCTCGAACTGGGGAGCCCAGAACTGGACATAATACTCCAGATGTGGCCTCACCAGGGCAGAATAGACAGGGAGGATGACCTCCCTGAACCTACTGGCCACACTCTTCTTAATGCACTGTGAGATACCATTGGCTTTCTTGGCCACAAGGGCACACTGCTGGTTCATGGTTAACTTATTGTCTATCAGGACTCCCAAGATCCTTCTCCTTAGGCTGCTTTCCAGCAGGTCTACCCCAATCTATATTGATGCATGGGGTTGTTCCTCCCCCCGGTGCAGGACCCTGCATTTCCCCTGGTTGAACCTCAGTAACTTCCACTCTGCTCAACTCTCCAGCCTGTGCAGGTCTTGCTGAATGGCAGCACAGCCTTCTGGTGTGTCAGCTATTCCTCCCAGTTTTGTATCATCAGCAAACTTGCTGAGGGTACACTCTGTCCCCTCGCCTAGGTCATTGATGAACATGCTAAATAAGACCGGATCCAGTACTAATCTCTGGGGAACACCACCTGCTACGGGCCTCCAACTAAACTCTGCATCATTGATCACGACCCTGTGAGCTCTGTCACTCAACCAGCTCTCAATCCACCTCACTGTCCACTCATCTAACCCATACTTCATTAGTTTCCTAATGAGGTTGTTCTGGGAGACAGCCTTGCTGAAGTCAAGGTGGGTGACATCTACCTAGGTGACTGCTCTCCCCTCCTGTAACCAGCCAGTTCTGACATCATAGAAGGCTATCAGATTGGTCAAGCATGATTTCCCCCTGATGAATCCCATGTTGACCTCTCCCAATAACTTTCTTTTCTTCCACATGCTTTGAGATGACATCCAGAACAATTTGTTCCATCATATTTCCAGTGAAACTAACTGGTCTGTAGCTTCCTGAGTCATTCTTCTTGCCCTTTTTAAAGACTGAAGTGACATTGGCATTCATCTAGTCCTCAGGCACCTCTCCTGTTCTCCATGACCTTTCAAAGATGATGGAGAGTGGCCCAGCAATACCATCTGCCAGCTCTCTCAGCACTCATGGGTGCATCCTATTGGGGCCCATGGATTTGTGAGTGATCAGTTTGCTAAATGATCTCCAACCCAATCCTCATCGACCAGTTCAGAGACTTCCGTTCTCCAGACATTCTCTCTTACCTCCAGGGTCCGGTATTCATGAGAGCTGCTTTTAGCAGTGAAGACCAAATCAAAGAAGGCATTCAATAGCTCTGTCTTCTCTTTGTCTTAAACGGTACTGCTTCCAACACAAACCCCTGAGGGACACCACTTGTCACTCATGTCAGTCTGGACACTGAGCCGTTGACCACTACTTTCTGGATGCGACCATCCAACTAATTCCTTATCCACCAGACAGTCCATCCATCAAATCCATCTCTCTTCAATTTAGAGAGAAGGATGTGGGGGACTGTGTCAAAGGCCCTACAGAAGTCCAGATATATGACATCTATTCCCTTGTCCAATGATGTAGTTGTGCCATCATAGAAGGCCACTAGGTTGGCCTTGGGAAGATGACATGAGAAACTTCTATAGGCATCTCCTTATTCCTGCTTTGTCATGTGAGGTAGCCTAGATGGGGTTTGGTGGAAAGGAAGTAAAGCAAGTGCCAGAAGTTTAATATAAGTAATAGTGAAGCAGAGATTAGAAAACTAGAAATGGTGAGGCTGTAGACAAACGCGTAGTTACCTTGAGGGAAACAAATCACATTTTCTAAGAAAAGAGATAAATCAATGTGAGATCAGTGAGAACAAAAAATGTATTTCTAAATAAAGGAAAGAAATAGGAGTGACACCATATGAAGTGTGATTTACTTAATTGCTGGGTAGAGAAAGTGTCTAAGCGCCTTTCCAAGGTCACTCAGAGAATGCAATCCACATCATTTTCCTTTCCAGAGTCACCCTAGTTTATGCTTAATTAAACTATGCAAGCTCTGCACACTCTAGAAAATGCCCTTTTTATTACATTGTAGGCAATTTGCATTTCTGAAGGGCATTTGGGAACCATGACATCACCAGAATGAAGGGCTTCTGGTAGCGTTGCTCCCATTTTTATTCATTTGCAATTGTTGACTTTTATTCCAAAGTTCATTTCTATTTCCTGCTTGGACATTAGCACTGGATTGTACAAGAATGCTCATTTTCCAACTTCAGTGGCTGCTTCAATTCTTCTGACTCAGCAGCCCCTTGGGGCTGACTCATCCTCCAGCTAGCTGCAGGTGCGCCCTGACAATTAATTCTCCATTTTAGTCCCACGAATGAAAGGCCAGTGGGTCAAGAAAGTACTCACCACCCACTGCTGGTGGGGTTAGTGTGGATGGAGCCTGGACTGGCACACAGAAGGAGGGAGCAGCACCGCTCCCTCCGTGTTGAATCTCTCTCTTTCATTTCCTTCTCTTCTGTTTTTGCCAGTATGGTAAATGGTTTTGCCAAAGTTCTACAGAAAGCAAAATGCCAACGAGACCAGGATGGTGCAGATTTACTTGGGATATTTCTGAGAGCAAGCTGGAAATAGAAAGGGGAAACAGAAGTTAAAACAGCAACTCTAGTTAATGGTATCTGCCTACTATTTGTTTGTAAACTCTGTAGCCCAGGGGTCTCCTTGGATCCACAGCTTCTCCTGATTCCTGCTGACAGCATTTTCTGACTCTGCTTTGTACCATTAGCGTCTGGGGAGAAATCTGCAGGCCTTTCATTTCGGAGGCAGGCTCATTGCAATTATCTGTGCCTCCGTCACCTCGGGATCTGATTATGGTGCTGGGGTTGCACCTTGAAATCGTTACAATTAAGACTTAATGAAGTGAGTAACTACAGAGTCCTGCAGTTACTCCCCACCAACTCATTGCATCTGCCTCTATCATAAGAATAGCTACCACTAGATTTTTATGATTTTAAAAAAGTTAAACTTCATATTTGGAGTTTGTCATATAACATCCCACACAGTTAGGACTGTGAGAGCCTGGGCAGATCTTCTTCGTGTTGCAACACACAGATGAGATTGGAGCACAGTGCTGGCTGAAAATAGGTGTAGGTAGGAGAAAAAAAACCAAACAAAACCAAACGTGAAAGCATTCACTGCTTTTTGGGTTGGAAACTGCTAAGTAAATCCTAGGTGACAATTGCGTGGAGAGGGCTGTGCCCATGTCCGTGTTGTGTCCCAGTCCCACCCCATATGACAGCGCAGGTACAGAGGTGTAGGCAATTGATGTGCCTGAGCCAGCCCACTCCAGCGCTGCGGGAGCTCCACGGCTCCCACGCGGTTCATCCCAATGCGCATTAAGAATGTACCTAACCTAAGCCAAGACGATAAAGTGAAATACAGAACAACTGGCACTTTAATGTCTTCTTGCCACCTTTGTCTTGAAATGGAGCGTACATATGTGCAGACACACTTCCCAACCCTGGGCAGCCCTGTTAGTAACAAATAGTGGTTGGTTCCTTTGCTTTTCTCAGATTTGGGGGTAAAATGGAAGGTAATGCAGAGTTTATCTCCTTTCAATTTTCTTTCTTTCTTTCCCCTTTGCCCTCAATTTATTTGCCTCTGTCTTCCTAATCGCTGGGAGATTATTATGGCTGAATCCTCAGACTTGAAGAACCGTATGCCATTTCCCCTTAAATGACAGCTGAGATATTTATCTTCATTGTTGTAGGGAGACTCATATCAACATCTGCAGGTCAGATGAGGATAATTTGCCTCTTGATATTTTTGATGGACTATCAATGAGGGCCAACTGGCACATATCCTGGCCTTTTGGTGTGCTGGACAGAGGAGAATAAAGAGGTTCTCGTAGCAGCTGGCATCTGGCAGCTCCAAGATCCTTTTCCTCAGACCAGCTTCCCCATGGAAGGTGTGGAGGGAAACACTAAATTGACTATCCTTGAAAGTAATTAACTAAACCCCTTCTTTTAAAAAGACACTGACTTCAGTGTCCTGCTTTACTCTGGAATATTTTGGCAAGTGTGACCAGGACTTTGAACATGGTACTGGTAGCCTCTGTCATGTTGCTTGGCACACATGGGTTGCAGGAAATGCTTCTAAGATGCCTGGAGGTTTAGGATAGGCAGAGATTTGTAGCAAGGGGCAGGAGGGGGAAGCCGTTGGGAATAGGCTGCTTGCTGGCATGCTAACAGCTGTAGGGGGAGGGGGATGAGAATCATCCTTTGAATCTGGAAGTTAATGAAGATGATGAAAGCTCCAGGTTGCCAGGTGGAGCTGTACATGTCTTTGCCATCTGACCATAAGCACTGGGCCTTTGGGGGAGATCCTCTTCAGGGAGCACTGGGAGGGAAGAATCCATTTGCAATACGTAGAGTGTAAAGAATGCTGTGCAGCTCAAGAAGAACTCTCTGCAGTGAGAAACGCGGCACATTTGCCACAGCCATCAGTAGGGGCATGCTAGATTCCTTAGGAAAAAATGCAGAAATGTTCACTTTTCAGCTGTTACTCAATTCCTTATTGGTGTAGTCTTTAGTGTTTGCTCTCCTGAGACTCCTCCTCCAGGTTTTATTCAGTGAACTGAATATTAATTTTGTTTTCTGCCTTCTTTGTCCATGTTGGTCAGGCCTATGGTAAGAAGGATCAGAAGAGACAAAGCATTCAGATATTGGAAAGGCTGTCAGAGCATGACCTGAGCCAAAACAGGAAAAGTGACAGAATCACAGAACAGCTGAGGTGAGAGGGGACCTCTGGAGGTCATCTGGTCCAAACCCACTGCTCAAGTAGGGTCACCTAGAGTCAGTTACTCAGGACCATGTCCAGAAGGCTTTTGATATCCAAGGATGGAGACTCCACAACCTCTCTGGGCAACCTATGCCAGTGCTCGGTCACCCTCACAGTGCAAAAGTTTTTCCCTTTGTTCATTTGTTTTTCTTATATTCAAGTCCTCACTATGGAAGGAGAGAAAAAATGAAATAAACTACTTATAACCACTTGCATAGAAAATCCAGTCATTCTAAGAATACTTAATTCTCCGTTCCTCTTATCCTCGTCAAAATGTGTATAGATGAAATCACTTCCATGTCATTTGCAGCACCAAAGTGCTCCTAAGTATAGACTTAGCGTAGTGACCTTGTAGTGAATGTCAGCAGTCAGTTAAGTCACCACTTAGCACTTAACACTGAAGCTATTTAGGAAGTAATGAGTTGGCACAGCATACTAACTTCTGGAATAACCGGGAGCTTGCTAATGTCTGATGCGTGCCCCACGCAGTGGTATAATTTAGGGAAGAGAGTGAGTCACTCCTACTGCTCCCAACTGCAGCCCAAGGCATCAAGTTTGTCTTCAGTAAAAACATCTCAGGCTCATCCATAGGATTCTTCCTTACTCTACTTCTCCTTCACTTCTCTATGCTGGAGCTAGCTCAGGATCTTCCCTCTCAATCCAAGAAGACCGCCTATTTGTAGCTATCCATTAATACTGTGACACTGAGGTAAACACTGTAAAAATTATCTGGAGTCATAACAACAATGACAAAATGGTCTTCCGCAAACCCCTTGATCTGAAGTAGGTCCTGAGTTGCTGCCAGGGTCTCCCTGTGGATGGGCTAAGGAGAACACTTTATTGGGCCCTCTCTTATTTGTGGTAGTAAAGCTCATCTTTTCCCTATCCATGGGGGAGACAGCATCTGGCATCCCAGTCCTGGGTTCCCCAGAGCCTACCCTTGGAAATAAGAATAGATAAGAAACTTACTTCATCCCTTGGAAATTGCGCGTTGTTGTTGGGTGCAGGCGGCATCCAAGGGTGTGTGGGTCTTTGTGCAGAATACAGAGTGATATAAGCAGTGGATTTGAACTCTTCTGAGTAACAGAAAACAGGGATGGGAGCTCCTCAGCGAGCAGCTCCTCCCACCTGGAGAGGGCACAGTGTGTGGCATCTGCTCCTGCAGCTTATTTTTGTACAAAGCATTTCAGTCTGAAGCACCTTATTTATGTGAACAATTCAGCAGGAAAAGGTGGGAGGAAGTTTGCTCCTATTCGTAAGGATGGGGTTTGGGCATTCCCTCATTTTGTAAAATCTTACAGTTGCCACCAAGAAACCAAGGCACAGCACAGAGGTACAAGCCATTTTGTGTGGGAAAGCAGAAGGGATGCCTGGATGCTCACAGCACCTTTCAGCACTCCCTTCTTTCTGCAGCGTGCTCTGGAGTAGGTTCTCAAACGTGCCACCTCGGTGTACTGGCTGGTGACCCTCCAGATATGGGTGCTGCCTCCAGGAGGTACCACACCTACATAATCATGTATTTTTGTTTCACGTTCTCAAATCACGACCGGCCTTCCAACTGGTTCCTCTATGAAAATACAAATATACTCCTGTGAGGAGCACACAGCTCCAGTCTGAGGCAGCTTCTGAGCAAGACAGACTACTTGTTTCACTGAGTTTGTTCTCTAGTGTCAACAAATCAAATCTGAATGTGTTCAGTTTAAATACATTTTCAGAAAAATCCACCGTTGGATACATCCTATTACACAAGTGTATGAAAATCAAAGGAAAATTGATTAGGAAAGGTTTCTACCTTTTTTTTTTTTTTAACTCTTTCTTCTCTATCTGAAATCTTGCACATGCAGATGTTGATGGTTTGTCGAGTACATGGAAAACAGCTCAGTTTCTGCAGATGCAAGGAAATAGAATATCTAAGGAAATTGCAAAGAGTAGAAGCAAATGAAAGATCTTTTTCAATATCTTGCAAGGTTACAGAAAACAAGGATATTCATGAACCTTCTAAAACTGAATGCAAAGCAGTAAGATTGTATTTACTTTAACAAGACAGTTTTCTTTTGCCTCTTTGTATTTAACCCCAAATTATTTACATTGCCTCCCATGGCAACAAATTAGATCCTTTGGAAAGGTATTTGCCTTTTGCTAGTAATATCTATTACAATAAAACATATAATATTTATTGTCAAGAGCTGTATGGGAGATAAAGACGGAAATTCAAGAAAGGTAAAAAGGAGCTATTATACTATGTGTTCAGCACACTAAACTGTTTAACCTCTTGCCTCTAGTCTTTCATTCTTCAGGTCAACAGACATTTGAAGTGTTGCCAAGATAACATACTCCTTTTGCACGGACTAGAGATTGCTCAGTAGTGACCTCCCTGCCCAGTTAAAGGCTGGACTGAAAAAAGACTGCATGTCTCTAGGGATTTCTGCCTCGTCCTGCTTGGCTGCAGACTGAGAAAGACCATACAGGTAGTGATTACCAGCAGGTTGGTAGATGCCTTTCAAGAGACAGCATGAAAGAATAACTTCAGCTGGTGCAAGCTGTGTTTGGTTTACTTCTCAGTGAATGGCAAGGTAGGTAAGAGAAACACCAAGCACATCATGTTTAATCCGTGTGATTGCAGCACTGCTGGGGACCAGGAGGAATGGTAAGGGAGGGAGGTTTGCCCAACCTCCAACAAGAGTGGATGGCTGAGGCAAAGTACTGCACCAGCATAGCACTTCTGGGCTGGTAGATCCTCAGGTCTCTGCACTGCGCATGACTTTACTGGGATGGGCATCACTGCACTGTGCACCGCTAGAGGTATGCCGCTGTGCTTCAGTGGCTGTAAATCTGGTGTCCTTGACAGAAGCTTCAGAGGTAAAGAAGGGGTCCTCATTTTCGCTTCTGACTCTTTGTGATGAAAGAGAACAGGTTATTTCAAAGATTTTTCCTTGCTTAGTCCACCTATCCTCAATTCCCATGTTGACACCTGAGATTTATGCTAAGTAACATGGGGTCTTGAGCAACTCAGGGAATGGAAAGAGTCCTGTTCTGGAGGGAGAAGTGGTTTCCGACCAGGAAGACCACGCTTTGAATTATGCCCTCTCATCTCCTCTGCTTGATGCAATCCCTGGTGAGAGACAGGATGGGGCAATGATGGAGACCTGCATCAAATCTCCTGTGGTGAGAAATGACGCTGGCTGGGGAGGGCAGCAGAGCTGAACTTCATTGAGTTCTCGTCTGTTTAACTTCCTAATAAATTGCATCATTAAGGTAGGCCAAGCAATGACTTGAAGCCCTTGAAATGTGAAACAGACTTGCAAATACCAAAGGACTACTGCTGCAAATTGCTAGGAGGGAAGAGTGGATGGGGAGGCAGAGCAGCCAAAGAGCTATTATCTACCTGATTGGGAAGGAACCTAAACCAGCTATCAAACAGGGGGAAAGGACATTTTGCTCTTTATATGTACATACTTTCCTGCTGTGCTCCGAGCTTCTGACTGCATTCACTTCCCTCAGGCAAGACATCCCTCTTTGTACGCAGCTTCAGGGAATGCAGACAGATGTTCTGGATGCCCACAGTGGGTGCATTCAGTCTTCTGGGGTTTCAGGTTGCAGGTTTAGACCATTCTATTACTCATTAGGTTACTCTAAATACCCTGAACCATCACCATCTGATAGCATGGCAATGTAGTCAAATACTCCCAAGACAGTAATGGAATACACAGCAGATTTAGTGGAAACCTCCGCAGAGTTCAGGCACCTAATATTTCCACCTAAGACTTGCATCGTACCCCATCGTGTAGTTGAGGATAATGGAAATTTGTGACGATGTTTTCAGGTAGTTTCTCTTCTCATCCTGCTGTGCAGTCCTGAGAGGGCTTTTTACTTTGAATCCTGAATGATCTATACCCCAAAAAGTGCAAGAAAAATATGCTTAAGGAAAACAAAAACCAGTAAACATTGGAGATTTTCCCACATGATTTTCCTGACTATTGATCTAGTTTATACTTCCAAAGCACACCTATTTATCTACGCCTGGCTGTTAAAGCTCCATTTCTCTCTTGTTCCATCTTCCTACTGATCTTTCACCCTACAGCTGGTGTGGACTGCTAAACTGAAAGAAAGAAAAAATGGATGGAATAGAAAAAGATGAAAGATCTCCACCAGGAATCTCTCATTGAAGGAAATTTTGAGGTATCTCTATGGCAAGAGGATAAAAAGGTGTTTCCAGAGGCCTTCCTGTCTCTGTCTTTATAGTTTATCTTAGGTATTACTTCCAGGTGAGTGAAGCAGAACTAAAGGGTTAGTCTGAAATCATGTCTGGGACTAAATCCCTCAAACCATCATGGAGTGGTAGCATTCAAATGGCATTGACTTTACGCAGTCAGCCTCTAGTTCCATTCCCAACAGCACTCTCACCCACATGAGAATTTTTCGGCAAAATAACCCCCACAGGCACTTCTTGCTCCCTCTATATTAATTTGATTAATTGGCTAGATTGAGCAGCATCTTCTTCTCAGAGCACCCTCACGTCACTAGGAGGGTGCAATGGCTAGTTTCCAAACCACGCAGCATGGAGCACTAAAGCTTAAGAGACAGTTTACAGAATTGTCCTGATAAGCAATGACGAAGGAAGCAGGGACATTAGTCACAAGGAGATGAAGGCTTTGACAGTGACAGCTGATGATGTACTGCACCTGCATTTCATTTTCAGTCAGTTCAAGCTACACTTCAGATGCTTAGGTGTCTTTTTCGTTGGTTTTTTTTGGGGGGTTTTTGTTTTGGTTTTGTTTTTTAGCATATTCACAGAATTGTGCACATTGCTCCAGCTGCTGTGTATGTGCCAGACTGAAAAAGCATTCTCTTTCACATCCCCAGTGGCCTGCTAAAGCCCCCAAACAAGCAGCAAGGATTAATTCCTCCCCAGATAAGATTTTCCTAAATCCTAACAGATAATTTGTTTGAAGTTTAATTTTAGTCTGTTATTACACACATGGGCCTTATCTTCATTCAGAGCTGTTAGCAAAATTAAACAAGCCTCTTCAAACAGGAAAGGGAAGCATACCAAGAGCCCAAGCAAATGAGTAAAACTCATGTAGTGAAACTAATGGTAGGCTTGTGCAGTGCTGGCAACCCTGAGCCCTCAAGGAACCTCCAATTTGTCATGTTCTTGTATTTTTGACATGGGGTACACCTTGCCTTCTGGGATCCCATGATGCTCAAGTCACCTCTGCTATGATATACCTTAGGATACCTATACCCTACCCCTCCTTCTGGTTAACAGGATGTCTTACTCCATGGTTCCCCAACTCTTGCCCATCTCCCTACGTTGCAGCAGTTCAAGGTTTGTTTCTTTAGGTGTCAGAAGAAGTTACTGCAGCAGTGCACAGTGGAACAGTGAAGAAAAGCAAGGCCATGTCACATCTCGAGTAGTCCTTTTGAAATGTGCACTGTTATCAGTGGTACCACTGGTTGAAGTCTATTCTAGTTGATTTGCATGGTGAGTCTATATCTCCACCAGTGGGCTGAGCTCTTCCCCTCTAGCCGTTGCAACTTTGGAGCCTGGGTAGGAGGTCATCTCCTCATGGCATCACTCTGTAAGGAGGATTTGGGTGCTCAGTTTTAAGATGTGGAAGAGTCCAGTTCTGGGCCCCACAGTTCAAGAAGGACAGGGAACTGCTAGAGAGAGTCCAGCACAGAGCCACCAAGATGATTAAGGGAGTGGAGCATCTCCCTTATGAGGAAAGGCTGAGGGAGCTGGGTCTCTTTAGCTTGGAAAAGAGGAGGTTGAGGGGAGACCTCATTAATGTTTATAAATATGTTAAGGGCGAATGTCACGAGGATGGAGCCAGGCTCTTCTCAGTGATGCCCAATGATAGGACAAGGGGTAATGGGTGCAAGCTGGAACACAGGAGGTTCCGCTTAAACCTTAGAAGGAACGTCTTTACAGTAAGGGTGACGGAGCACTGGAACAGGCTGCCCAGGGGGGTTGTGGAGTCTCCTTCTCTGGAGACATTCAAGACCCGCCTGGACACCTTCCTGTGTGATGTCATTTAGATTCCTGTTCTGGCAGGAGGATTGGACTGGATGATCTTTCGAGGTCCCTTCCAAACCCTAACATTCTGTGATTCTGTGATTCTGTGAGTCTCTGGACATGTTATCATTGCAGTGTGCTTCTGATCAGGATGATGTTTCAGGGAACATCTAGACAGTTGCTATTTTTATGCTGTTTGTCCTCAGTCAACCATGTTTGGACCAGAGTTCAGTTGACCATGTTAGTATTTCATATACGGTCTTGTCTGTATAAAATGCAAGATTCTTTTCAGACAGTGCTCTGGAAGTCTCCCTTCCCAAACTATGGTTTTATAAAATTCCCAGATCTAGAAAAGGGGAAAGGGGACTAAGATCACTGGTGACTTAAACCAAGTTGGGAAAAGAGCAATACTGCGGGTCTCTGTCTTTAAATAAGTGTCTTTCTTCTTTAGCACTTCGGGGACCACTTGGGCTCCCTCTAGTGAATACCGGACAAACTATTCTGCACTGAAGCTGTGAAGGTTACCTGGGGCTCATCAACTTTGACAGATAAAGCTGTGGGTGATAAGGTAGTTAGAATATGATGTCTATAAGGCTAGGGTGCAGGACGAGATGCTGAGGACCCAAGCTGCATTTTCAGCTCTGCCCCCAATCCATATGTCCATAATGAAGTCACTTAGGGCTAGACTGACGGCAATGTCAGGGGGATGCCAATGTGTCCCTTGGGCATCCAGCCAAACAGCCTGGGGGCTGCCCCTGACCCCTTGCACATCTCATAGGTAGAGGCAGGCACCTCAGAAGAGATTAGAAATTGTGGTGGCCATCCACAAACTACTCCGTGGAGTTTTCCCCTCTCATGATTTTGGCATTTAACCCTGGCCTCCCTGTAATTTGAAGGTCCCTATTATCAGGACGTAGAGTTTCACAGCCCAAGTGTCTCTTGGAGCTGGATCAGAGCTGAATTCTATGGACAAGTTCCTGTGGGATGAGCTAGATGAGTGCCATCACCGCTACAGATCACCTTTGTGGGTGTTTGCTCTCACGCTGCGATGAATACAGGATTAAGCAGACTAGCTTTCACCTCTGTGAAAGTGAGGAAGTGTATGCATCTGGGGACCTATCAAAGGCGAAATGACTCACTGCAGAGCTGCACCCTGCCTCAGCCCGTGAGAAATGTGTGGGATTGCTCATTAGTGCTTGAGGGCCTTCAGATAGAGCAGAGGTCACACTTTAGTAGTTTCTCATCTAGTACTGTTTTTAAATTAAAGTGGTTGTGATCACTGTAGACATTAACTGTACTCTAAGACACAGTGGAGCAAATCTGGAGATTTAAGTAGAGGAAAGCCATCCTGGATGTTCTCACTCAGATTTAGTAATACGATGGATACGGAGTCATTCAGTCCAAACTGAAAGGTGGTTCTGATTACATGCACAAGCATAACTTACAGTGTTAGGTAGGGCATGGAGGACTGCAGCCTTGGACAGAACATGGGTATCCAAGCTCAAGGTCCAATGCAAGCCCTGAGTGTGGATTTTGGCAGTAGTCTCACTCTACCTCTGCTCCCAACCTTAACCTTTGATAATCATATTTCCTAATTATCTAGACATACTATTGAGGTGGCCACCTAGTTTATTATTTACGTATGGGTATAAAAATAATTGTGAGAAATAGAATTCTTAATTTTTAAACAAAAGTTTATAATTCAGATTCTCTTTGTAACTCAGTTAAACAGAAATTAAGCAAGCTAGTCTAGATTAAGGATGTATATTAATCTCCCTTCCACACACTCTACCTATACGTTCATTAATATAAATACATTTATACCTGGTAACTAGCTACTTCAGTGGTTACAGCTCTGCCACACATGTTTTATGGATAAAGCAGAGAATGAATGACTACCATTAGTTCCTTATGTGTCTCACAAACATCAAGAATCTAGTGCATTTCTACCATGGAGATGAAGCCACGTTAATCCTTGCAAAGGCAGCCTTGAGGCATGGGAAATCCCATATCTGAACACCAATGTGATGCATCAACAAAAAAAACATTTAATTCAGCCATTACTTTTTGATAATGGAGAATTGACTGTATAATTTAATTCAGGGCAGCCTGCAAAAAGAAACTGTAATAGTCAGAAAATATCTTCTTTCTTCCTGCCTTGGGAGACCTACTCTGACATGGGTAGGTCTGTGTAGAGTTGGAACAATTTTTCATCTACATTTAAGTACTGCACAGCAAAAAGACAAAAGGCAACAGACACAAGTTACTGTAATGGACATTCTGGTTAGATAGAAGAAAAAAAAAAATTAATGTCAATGAGTGTGATCAAATGCTGTACCATGTTACCCAGCAAGGTTGTAGGATCTCCAACCTCGGAGATACTCAGAACTAGATTGCACAAAACTTCAGTAACCTGACCTGACATTGGCCAGGCTTTGAGCAAGGTATTGGTACAAATGATCTCCAGATGTCCCGTTAGCCTCATTATTCTATGATTTTATGGTACATACTAAAGTCTTTTTAACACATTAATTGACAAGGTTTTTTCTATTACCAAGAGGGGGTAACATGTTTTAATTGACACACGTATACACACATATGCTGGAAGTGGGCAGGGTGAGTTCTAAAGGCAGGACAAAAAACATCATAGAGGCTTTAAATATCTACCTGTAGTTTCATGACTTTGGAGCGCAGCCTCCTGCTCTGAGTCCTAGTGACAGATTTTGAAGTCTGCAAGTCTGGCTGTTCCTTAGAGATTGGACCACATCTATGGAAAGTGGCTCACAGACTGAGTTGTACAGGTACAAATGAATTTGGAAGTAATTTGTCCAGAATACCATTTTCAGCTTCCTCCTTGCGCTAATCTGGAGCTTTTATTTTCTGGAAAGAATATACTACTTTTGAATGGACTAGGTAGTATTTTGTTCCTCTAACAGCTCACTAAAATTAGGCCAGTTCTTAAGAAGTTATTAACAGTAGGTTACATTTTCATGTCATTTAATTACTGATATTTTCCACAAATTTCATTTTGAGCTCTTTTCCTTAACAAAATAACCCATTTTGATACCAAAAGTATTTAAAAGTTGTATATATTCAAGTTTCTGTGAAAATACTACAGCAAATATACCAGTGCATGTATGTTCCTCCTTAGCTTGCATAGTCATGCAAACCTATTTGCAGTAAACAGTAACAGCATGTTGTACCTTCACACTGGGAAGAGCAAAAAACATTTTCAACAGCAGCCTGAGTAGGATCGTAAACAACATAACAAGCTGTAGAAAGACTGAAGCGATGCTCTCTTGCTGCAGAAAGACCTCTAAAGACAGATAAGCAAGGTAAGGTACCTGGGTACCAGTATGGCTAGTGTAGATAGGGGCTGAAGCCGAGTTCCTCTGCTACAGAACTGTGCATTCCCTCTGAGATGCAAAGCATGCCTTTCGTGGACTGAAAGCCATTCTGATTCAGACTAAGCATTGTAACTCGCTCTCATTGGAAGTGAGCTAGGTAATTGAGATTACTCTCAGGTAATTTAGATCTCCAAATGCAGGGTTTGAGTGGTCAAGCAAAAATCTTCCTTCTTTTAATTGCCTTGATTTCACATCACCTCTAAACAGTTTGGAAGTGTGAGCCAGTGGAAACTCAATGTTCAGAGACACAGAGACAAAAAAACCCCAGCATTGTGACTCTGATAAGCAGATGACACGGCAGCAGGTAAATTCCAGATATTTAGATTGCAAATAGCGTTGATAACAAGAGCAATTTCTCTTTATTGTGGTCACTTTTTATATCATTTAATATTAGAGAGTCGATTGATTGATTGATTGATTGATTCTGTACTAGTCTAAATTTTCGCATTTTTCCAGTATTTGGAGATTCACACATATTCAGGAATGATATTGCCTCTCATAGTTGAACCTTACACTTTCTTTAGCAAAAGAAGTGTTGTTAGTGTTCTGGGGTAATCCTGCAGCCCTTATGGTGGTAACATTGAGCAGTCATCTATGTTTTCGTGAAAGCACACTTCGGTAAGTCTCTGTGCCAACACAGCTCTGAGATCAATCAAACCTTCACATGCTCTCCAAATAAACTACATTTGCAGACCTTTCAGCTTTATGTAGTGATGGGTGTAATCCAAAAGAAAAATCATGCTCCAAACACCTCAGACATTTAAGGAGCTAAGTTCAAAACACTCACCTTAATATGGAGTCACTTTTAACAACTTTATACATGGAAGCAAGATTCTCTCTGATCGGGAGCGTGGTCCTGAAATCTGTAATGGGATCTGATTTGTGTGGTTTGATTTCATCTGGGGTTTTTAAACTGTTCGTTCTTATTTCTTCATGTGCTATTAATTTGTATTCTCTGACAGAATAAGCACAAGATTCATTTACATGAATAACTCCTAAGGGCTGAAATGCCCCAAAACTGTAACAGAATACCTCATTCCTATTTATTTTTTGTGGCAGTGTTTTTTTCCCCACTGGTTACTAACTGCTTCCATCCTAACATTACACCAGTGTAAAAACTGGGAGCTGATTTAAATCCTTCCCTTAAAAGAGAAGAAAATCAGTGGCTGCAATGGCAGACACGAACCCTACAGGCAATGCACCTGGGGGTTTCATTCTCCCATTTCCTCTTGCCAGTGTGTTACATCCAGTCCAGGTCAGGCAAGCACTGACACGGCCCTACTGCCTACAAGATGGCTGTGGGGGGACATCTCAGGTGCAGCTTGCATAGAACAGCTCTTTTACTCTTATGTAGATAAGCCATAGAGCAAATGTTGTCCTGCAGACTGCTCAAATTCAGGAAGTTTTTCCCTCCTTTCACCATAAATCACATTTTCCTATATCATTTGCTAATATGCTTACTTATTGTCAAATTCAGCAAAAGTATGGTATATGTGGAATGGGTCCTGGAGTGGAGAATGTTATACAGAACTGCCTATACTGCTGTTGCTCACTTGAAGCCCATAAAACATGAGTCAGTCTCCTGAAAAGCCAAAAAATCCTGCCATTTTTAACTTGCACGTAGGATCACAGAACACCACTGAATTTCTGTGTAGTTTGCAGTGTGCAGCTCGCCCCTCCATGACAGGACCCCTCCAGGTGGGCTGGGAGCTGAGCAACTTGGTCTCCATTGCTTTCCTGAGAATCTGCCTCTCCTCAGCCTTCCTGTACTGCTTCCTCCTCTTGCCTGGGGAGGTGTTTAGTACCTGCACCCAGACTTGCTTGCTGGCAGGTAATGGCTGAGCGCTTTGACTCTTTCGTTGGAACTTGCTTTCAGCCCAGCTTGGTGTTATCCAAGTTGCTCCTGTGCCCTTTGTAAGTTATTGAAGTGCTGGTTCTTCTACCTCTCAGCCTCTGCTTGGCTGCCTTTTAGTCTTTGAACGGACTACAATGACAATCCACCATCACTAGCCCTCTTCGTCTGTTCTGTGCCTGTTCTTTGCCTTTGTGCTGCCTGGCAAGGAGGAGTTCCCAGATGCATACCACCTCCATTAACTGACCTGCTCCGTGCACTCAATGTGCCATGCTCTGCATCACACGCCTGGACACACCTTTTGTTGCTGTGAACAGAGGGTAGCCCAGCTCCCAGGACCGGAATATAACACACCACTGGTACGTACATCCTGTTGTATGAAAGCAAGAACCATCCTCTGGCTTTTTCTCACGTAATAGCCACTTTTTTTCTCTTTTTTTTTGCATTTTCCTTTTTTGGCTGTTGAGACGGAAACAGTATTGTCTTCATATGTTAAACTGTTCCCATTATACACTTAGCTGGATATTCAATGCACTTGTCTTAGCTTAAGCCTGCACCTTTTAAATTCCTAGCCTGATATGGTAGGCACTCATCTCGTTTGGTTAATTCTTGTGCTTTCCATCATTAGCTGCCATTTTTCACAGTCCTGCCTCACATACCCAGCTCACTTGCAGAGAGTGGAGCGAACTGCCTGTGAGAGACTGATCTCCTAGACCCAGATCTCGTGGACTGCCCAAGGGAAAGGCAGTGGTCCAACAGCATGACTACAGACCCACGTCTGTCACACATAGTCTCTGCTTACAGCCTGGTCTGAGTGTGCTGCTCAGTCTGCTGCTGGTTGTTACTCCCATGGACTGACTTCATGGTTGGCTTACATTCCTGGAGACTTGGGAAGGATGTCCTGTAGTGCCTCACCAGTGCTTTCTTCATGATGCTCTGCAATGGCTTCTGATCAAATTGCAAACGCGTCTCCTGCTCCGTGATAGCAAAGACAGCCATCCTCACTCTGTCCTTGTTTGAGAAAGATGTGGGAGCCATGGATAGGCCAGTGACAAATCTGGGGATTCAGAAGAGGAAACCCTCTATGATCCTGACTTTCATAATTAGGAACTAGCCCTTCAGTCAGGCCCTGGGATGGACAGCGTGGAAAGCTGCTCAAAGACAGATGCACAAAATAAAGTGAGAGAGAAAAAGAGTCCATCTAGAACCAAAGGGCAGGAAGAGATCAAAAACAAAACACAGACGAGGAAAAAGAGCCAATGCAACAAAAATGGGGATATTTAGAGTAGTTTTATTGTAAGGAGGGAGAAAAAGGGAAAAGGAAGCTGAAAGCTCGCAAATTACCCAGTAGGCTAATAAAGGGCAGGTAGATGCAAATTCTCAGGCTCTAATTGTCCCTTGAGTTACACTTTTATGCTTTTATTTAGAGTTAAGAGGAGGAAGATGGACTTGTTGGCACATAACAAGCTACTCCTTTAGGTCACAGTGACTATCTTAGATCTTGCAGCCCTAGGGATAATATTTTCTGTATTTCTTGTGGGTTATCTCTACAGCACTCAATTCTGATGTAACCATGCCACGGCATGCAAAAACTTGTGTAACTCCTGTCTCAAAAGGGAGGACTGAAACCTTGGCCTTTCTAACATCAGTGAAAAACTCTATTTCAGTTCAGTGTGAATTCAGGATTTCATCTCAAACATGGAGTTTATTCAGTACTGAGAGCTCTGTGAACTTAAGGTCATCACCAAAACCAAATCTTGGGAGTTGAAGCGGTTTTTTTTCCCCGAAACTAACATAAGTTGGCAGAACTTTCTCCCATTCCTCATAAGTGGAGAGGCTGTCCAGGATTAGTATAAAATAAACTGCAATTCTTACTTTGAAGAGGAATTGCTCTGTGTGGTATAGCAGGGCAGGTTTCACAAAGGTGATTAGAAAACAAGCATTTGCACACAGGACTTTCAATGAGGACGTTATCTCCTCTAATCCGAGAATTCTCTCCTTTTTTCCTGCCTTGGGTGCGCAGTGCTTTACAGGCAAACACAAAGGCAAAACAGCCATGTGCTCTGAATAACTTACATTCAAATTAGATTGACAACATAATGAAAGCTGAATAATGTTATATTTGGAAGTCGTTGATAGAAATCATCCCCAGCTCCTATCTTGAGAGGATAGTAGGATGAGTGGTTATCTATGCCTCTGCTGCTCTGCTTCTTCTTTCACAGTCATTTTCTTTTCTCATCTTGCCCGGCACTCTTCAAAAATAGACTCTTTAAGATATGAAATTTATCTTTATTCTTCTAAAAAAAAAAAGAAATCCTCCTAACTTTCTGGATGGACTCTTATAACGCTCCGATTATGTTTTAGAGTTGGTGTACTCAAATCCTCACTGATTTCCAGGACGGGTCTTAAATCACACATTATATACTCTTATCCCCCAATACTCTGCTTTGGATTTACAGTTCCAGTTAAAGTTACATCTGTGAAGGAAGATGACATCTTGCTGCTCCCTATCCTTTTAAAATACCAAATCGATTTAAGGGCTTAACTTATTGTTATAGTTTATCCTGAACCTTCTGAATCAGTTCATTGAATTTTAGCTGTAGCTATATAAAATTCTATACAGCGAAATTATTTGGCCATACCGGGAATGGCTATGCCATGATCCATCAATGCCACTAACTGCCAGCCTTAAAGAAATCCTCCTTTATTCTCCATTCATTTCAGTGAATTTCTAAATCTACTATTGAACGCAAGGAGTATATTTTACTAGGTGTTAATTTTTCTTCTTCTTCTTTTACGAAGCATATCAATGATATTTACCTGAAATGCACTTCACCGCTAAGCGGCTTCAGTAACTGTCAAAAAGAGACACTGGGAAGACCCAGCAAAATACAGACTTGTAAGACTGACTGTAATAGTGAGCAAGATAATGGAAACATTTATAAGGAAAATTACAATTCAGTTAGAGATGTGATTTAGTAAAGGGAAAGCTGCATGGTTCTGTTAAAAGAAGATCATGTATGACAAATGTATTATGGTCATTTCAATGCATTGCTGAATTGATAAAGATGAGATCGTTGGCATAATTCATCCAGATTTCAGGAAAGTATTTTTTACAGACTGTACAGGAGATCGATTTACAAGGTCAGAAAGCCGAGCATAGGGGACAACTCTTGAAATGGAATACAAATTGGTTTAGGCACAAGAAACAGATGGTGTCAGTAAAATGAAACAATTCAGGGTGCAATGAGGTACGGATATGCCTGAATGCGAATACTGAACACCACATGATTCAGGTCCCAAATCATTTGTTGCGCTAGGACTGTGGATACGGGCAGGTCTTCGCCGCTTTGGAATTGAAAGATTTGCAAACCTCTCTGGGGTGATTGATTGAAAACAACGATGAAAATGCAAATCATCATGGAGAAATCCATGCAGTAAATGCACTTCTAAAAGTCCTCTATGGACAGCAAAAAAATGCGTGAAATTCACAGGTGATTAACCACTTCTACCTGCTTTTTAACACCATCTGTGCACCTTGTTAAATACCAAATTGAAACAGATACATTCTCCTGGTGTGTCAGAATCTGCCCAACCACTAAAGTTAAGAAAAATGACATTGTGCTGTTAGTTAAACCCATGAACAGTGCAGAACTGGAGGGCTGGAGAGCACAGAGTGCACTCTCCATCAGCAAAATGTCCAAGGATGTGCCTTAACCAGGCTTTGACTTCTTTGTTCTTACTGTGTGGGGTTTTTTCCCTTTATTTTAGGAATAGAATGAGAAGCAGTCTAGAACTGAGCACAACTGTCACTGAGTACAGCAGCTCACAGCTCACAGATCTTAAAAAACTAGCAATGTTCCACCAAAGTCTCATTCTTTGCGTACACAAATTGGCTGCCATCCGACTCAAACATGGAAAAAACAAGGGGCCACATTACTCAGTACACTCATTAAATGACAGTATTATTGCTTCATTTAAAACAGAAAGCCCAGACATTTTAAAGTTTCAATGAGAATTAGGGTCCTCATAGCATTTAAAGTTCCACCGTGTGTCTCTCAACATCTTCTAGCCCCAGAGCTGCTTAAATAGCATGATCCTCTTGGATCTTACCCGAGTGATGAAAGCACCAGTTGATTTTTTTTTTTATTCCTGCCTTCAGATATACATATTTCTGTAAAGCAAAGATGATTTGACTTAACAAGAATCTTAATACAAAACTTTTAAGTCCACGGCAGAGAAGACCCCTCATGGAGGAAATAATTCTGGCAAAAACATGTAGAGCCTGACCTTTTCAGCTGAGGTCTGACCGTCTTTGGCTCCGTATCTTTGGATACAGCTAATTACACCAAATTGCGAGCGCACATTCTCGAAAGCACCCCATGTGCTCTGGTGGCATGTTCCAGGAATCTCTCTTGCAAAAGATGGCAGATGTCAAACAGAAGGCTAAAGAAAGTACCATAGATACACATGGTATATACAAATGAACTGAAATCCTTTTCCATTCATTTCAGTATGCTTGACTTAAAATCACGATTCAGAGGCTGTTTCACAGTTTTAATTTGTCCCTACAAGCTGCCTCTGGAGGACAAGGCAAGGGCCAGGGAAAGTACCCAATTCAGCCTATGATTTCTGCCCACTGCTGAGTAGAAGTCAGATCCCTCAGCCCTTATCTTACCTTGTTTTAAGGGGTTCTGCTTGGTACTCACTATTTGGTGCCTCCACCATTTGTCAGAGTGAATAAATAAACATACCATCACATACGACCTCTCACTAGGACCAGGAGATTATATTTTAAATTGATTCAGTGACCAACAAGCATGAAGAAAAAACCCAAACCTTTATTGGTGAAAGGAAAGAGTTCATTTTAAAAATAAACAAGAATAAAAAGGAAAAGGTATTACATTCAAAGGTAAACCAAGCAGCAATAAATAAATTAAAGGTATAGATCTACTTCCACTGGAATAATAATTTAATAGGATCATAATCTCACCAGTTAAATATATAAGCCAAGCGAAATTCTGAACTAACCTAAAACTTTTACATACATCTACATCTTGTCTGGAGTAGTTTAAGGGGAGGTGTATACTTGAAAAGAGAGCCTAAGCACCCTGGTAGTACTGAGTCTAAGATCAAGTTCTAATACTGAGCAATAGAAGTCACAAAGGAAAAGAAACAGGTGTTGTCATCAATACAAGAAAGTGGCAGGGACAAAGAAAAGGGATAGTCACTCTAGAACAGCATCTACTCCAATGGCTCCCATGATAATTGCAGGGTTCAGTTTCTTGCCATCTGAATCAAACCTGGGGCATAGAAACAGAGCTCTTAACTACTTCTGTCAAACGTGTCGCACTTTTATAACTAAATATTTATGTGAGGAGAGGGAGGTTATAACCTTGCAGTTATGGTCTTATCTGGGATGTGGAAACTCAAGCTTCAGCCCCTTGTTCCAACTGCTTTTACTAACTCGACAAGCTTATAGGGAGATAAAAGTATGCTGTCCAAACTTCCCTTAGAAAAGACTAAGGTTGAAGCCCCAAAAGGCTGCATAATTTGAACATAAAACAGGGAAACTTCAGCTGGGAACCCAGAAAAAAATGCACACCAAAGCTGATATATTTCATTTTTTCCAGACAGGCATTTTCAAACAGAAAATTATTTTGCTGTGAAATTCTCAACAAGTTCTGTTTCGATTTAATTTTTGTTCTCTTCCTCAGTGGGCTTTCTTTCTTTTTTCTCTCTAAATTGACTAGAAAGCACAGAAAGAGGCTGGCTGTCATTTATGTTCCTCACTTCATTGTTTAGTCTGCTGAGTATTGACCACATATATAAAATGGTGTTCTTCATGCTGAAGAGTATGGTGTGGTCACAGCAATAAATGCCTCTGCAATGGTCAGACAGCTTTTGGGGATTTGATATACACCAGTATTTGAAAAATGAACTTACAAGTCTGAAAAGCCACTCGTATGTCAGATCTGATGACAGTACTTGGTCACTCTCCAATTTCAGAGTAGCAGAAAGTAGTTTGAATTCCCCACCTGGATTTCTTAGTAAAATGAACCATTTCTTACATTTTTCTAGCACTCCTCTCAGAGGAACATAAAATGCAGTACACGTTTCCTTAGTACCCATCAGTTGTGCCTGTCTGAGTCACTTGACAAAATATTTTCTCTGATCTTATATCGCATTTTTAGTTACATCAATAGCAGGAAGTTTTACGGGAAATAATAATAATGCAGAAGGAGGGCAGGGAGAGACTTCCCAGTCTCTCTTGAGAGACTGTCTTGACAGGAGAAGTTTGATGCCTCTGGGAAAACAGAATTCATTTACACTAATTCTATTCCCAATTGCAATGACAGGGCCTTACAACAGGCTCTGAGATTTTGTACTTTTTTTCTTTACTGCTATCTTCTATTTCCTATTGAGTTGTCCTTATCCTTAGGGTGAGGGGAAGAAGAAGCATGAATTCTGCTGGCGGACGTAAAATACCTTATTTATAATCCCCACACAGTTATCTACTATCGCTAGCAGATACAACAGTGCCAAACTTTTCCAATACAGCCTAGATGAAACCAATTCATTCTACAGATGCTTTTAAAGAACTTAGAGCCTTCTTGTCTGAGCTGGATTTGAACTGCCTGGTGTTCCTGAGGGACTTTGCCGAAGTTCATGCTTGCTGTCAGGCTAAGTATGGCCACAAAAGAGAATGTCTGAACTGAACAGTTCTGTATAACAGGCGTTTACTAACAATGTCAAAGGGCTGGTGAACCTGCTCAAACCCCTGTGCCCACCACTCTAGCAATTTTTTTTGAGTCTTTCAGCTATAGTGAGCTAGGAAGCACCCAACCAGCTGTTTTCCAACGAAACCTTTTCTATTGTCTGAGGCTGAAGATTTCTTTAGACAAAAGTGTGGATAAGAGTTAGATGCTGCAATATCATAGGCCCTTGGAATAACCAGCCTTTAAAATAAAATTGTGCAAACACTTGCATATGATGTTATATATAGTATATATATTACTCTTAGAAAATCTATACCACAGAACACTCTCGACTTTGGATTTTCAATCACTCATGAAACCTTGGAGTTAGGGTAGTTCTCTTGCTTATATGAGCACATTCATTTTCAAAACCAGTCTGTTTCCAAACTTGCAGTCTCTCCACCACCTTACAGCTTTCCCCTCAGCTCTTTCCAGGAGCATCCCACTCACTAACTGCACTCCTTCCTCTTGGCGGCTGCTTTGCATCGTTTTTCCCTTCCCTCCTTCAGCTAGACCTCACTACCTAGCTTCTTCCCAGAGCTGGTTTGTGCAGATCACAGTTCGTTCCTGTCTCTTCCCCAAATTCTCTTTTTTCCACTCTCTCTCTAGAGAAGATAGATAGCTATTCTACTCTGAACTCCAGAATCCAGTCTTACCAGCTAACAGTCACACAATAGCTCAAAAAATACAAAAAGACAATAAAGACTGTCTCCAATTTTAATGCTACGTGCAGCATCTAATATACAAAGGAATACAATACACTGAAGGTCCAACACTGTTGAAGAGGAAAAAAGAAACACCATCGCTTTAAAGATCTTTGTTGTTTCCTTAAGATGTGTCCTTCACAGACTTGACTGGGCACAAAAGGATTCAAGTAAATGAATAACGGCTAAACTGCTTCTGATCTGCAGATCATATTGTCCTGCTGACAGATGATGCATGTGAAGTAGAAGAGCTGATACAGGATACTGAAGCCAACAATGAACCTGAGAAAATTGAGAAGGTGCAGTTGGAATATAAATGGACAAAAAGCAGCGTCTAAAAAAGGAAAAGCAAAAGCAAAGGGAAGAAAACAAACAGGGGAACAGATAAATGCTCGATATAAATGTAACCCCAACAAACATAGGATGCTTCCTCCGAAGTGTCTGCATGAGGTTCGACTGTGTATTTATCTATCATTAGATTGGCAAGAACGTGAAACAGAATAATGCCGACATAAATTAGCAAAAGTACTAAAATGGATGTTTTATCTATGATAGGTTATATCCTCATTCAGAGGTATTTAAACCCTGATTAAATGGAACCCTGAAACATCTGTGGAGAGTCAGATTGAATCATCCTTCAGGGAACAACCACTACATGTTTTCATTACATTTCAATTATGTAGCCTGTCCAGATCTTAAGGATTTACACTGTTTTTTTTAATTGTATATCTCTTTAGAGCTGGACATAGATATAGTGATGGTTTTAGAGCAGTAGATAAATGTTGACAAAAACAAGCAGCATAATTTGAAGCAATCCATTCATTGGCTTACCTATGGATAAAAAAAATGAGTTGTTTTCTTTCTTAATGTCTGTCAAAGGCAGTGATTTCTGAAAGCTATGTTTTAGAACTGTTGATTAAACCTACAAGTGAAAGCTGTTGGTTAAAACTCCTACATATGTTTACCTGAGTGGTTGCATCAAATAGCCACAGTCGCTTGGATCTGAGTCTGAATGTGTAATTTGTCCAGGAAAAAAAATAAAAATTTTTAGGAAGTCTGGAATCTTCTTAATGAAATGTAGAAAATGCTTAGAGAAGTGGAGAGTAATCTGGTGAAAAGACAGATGAACTCAAGATACTGAGGGAAAGATTGATCACAAAGCAGAATTAAGAGAAGGGAGATGAAACACCAGAAGCAGATAAGTTTATCTAGTGAATGTATAGAGGAAGAAAGCAAAGAAGATAACAGATCTAGAGACAGAGACAACGAGATGGTAGCTGAAGAGGAAGGTTGAGAGGTGATTTTTTTTTCTGAGTCATTCAATGACAATACTATATTCTGACAGTTCCTGCAGCAGGTAGAAGAACCAAGACACTTTGTTATTTTTGCAATTAAAACATCAGACTGGTACTCCTGATACCTGCAATTTCACTCCCTGATTATGTTAGAAGCTGGTTTTCTTGGGCAAGGCAATTACTTGCCTCTTCAGTTTCCTATTTATAAACCAGTACTTTTTTTCTATCATCTCCTTCTTGACTTGTTTGTCTGAGTTAAGAGAGGAACCGTGCCTCAATACATGCCTGCCTAGAGGCGAGCAGAGTACCCTGGTCCCAGCCAGGACTAGTACACAGCAGCGTGTCGCAGTAGCCACGGGTAAGTAAGGCAGAGAGGATCAGCAAAGCTGAGGAAGCCGCCAAAAGGCTTGATATCAGGCACTAAAAGTGATTACTCAAAAATACATATTTGTCCTTTCTGATCCTATCAAGTACACTCAAGGCACATTTCAGCTTATTTTTTATTTATTCCCTTGAATCTTTCTTTTACTTCAAAAGAAAGTGGTTATTCTCATCCAAGAGCTTGAGCTTTCTGAAAAACACCAGCTCTCATCAGACGTGTGATAAAATCATAAGAGCTGAAATACTGAGAGTTCCTTTTGTTTTAATAACCTCTCTTTCATGAATATTTACTTCTCATTTGAATAATTATCATCAATAAAAATTAAAACCTTATGTTTGTGGAGAGTGCAAGCAGCTTTGGGATTAAAATGAGTGACATCCCTCAAAAATGAGGGCTATTAGAGAGCTGTCTTTCTTACAAGGTGAGCTCTTTCTACAACAGCATTTGGGGCCTGGAGTACTACAAGACAAAGAAAATGGAGGAGAGAAATTCTGCAAATGAGAAGCAGAACTGTGAAAAAGATTCCATTTGATTCATCTACGCTAGCACTTGCAGAGCTTTAATTAATAACAATACTATAAAACAATGGAGTTTCTAGTATTATTAATGCTCTTTTAATCAATAGGTTTAAATTATAGTTCTGAATTTAATTTTCATTATTTGCTATTTGCCTGTGCAAATAAGATGCTGGTTTTGGCAATGGTTCGCTAAGAAGCCTGCAAGCACATGCAGGGTTGTGATATACCACACATGTGACAATGTAAACCACAAAAAATTACAGAGGAAAGACAAATGTACCCTCTAGAGCACTAAACTTACAGAATGCCTAGATGAGGAACAGCTAATTTAGGAGGAAATAGGCTACAATTTGGAGAAAATGTCTAAGTTTGATCTATAATTTGCAGGTAAAATGTATGAAATCTGTATTTATCAAACTAAAGTTCCATTCGAAAGCTGCTTCTCTCCTGGACTTCTTCTATATGGAGATACCAACAGGCATTTATTAAACTTGATAATCTTACATTCAAAGAGAGCTTTTGCTGGGTTTAGATGTGGTTTGTGTTTCTTCTCATATAAGCTGTTAAAATTAAGCACCTGGAACAGAAATGTCAGTGGTGAGGCCGAGGCATGACCTGCCCAAAGGGATGTGAAGCTGGCAAAGGAGGATGTCTCAGCCATTTCAGAGAAGAGGAAGGACATGGTGCCTAGATGCCAAAACACACACAAATTTTAACATTGGGGAAATTGTGATAAGGAATGAAGCACGCATATTTCATTGTCTTGTCTTGAGCTGTTTGTTGTGTTACTTAAAGGGCAATTGTGGGTTAAAATGCTTGAATCCTCCATGCAATTACACCTGGACTCTGAAAAACTTAACACCTGGGAGCATTCACCCCTGTTAGGAGTACAACCAAGACTGCATGTGATGTGCCTCAAGGGAGACCTGGTCATACCATACAGTGGCTGCGGCCACAGGGCTATGGAGGGTGCAGCTGAGCCATGGGGATATCTGGAAGGGTGTGGAGGCCATGTGGGTGGTGTGCTTGGGTTTCAGTGCTGCTGGAGGAGTCTGCGTGAGCAACGAGAAAAAAAGAAGCCAGACCAAGTTCTGGGTCGTTACATTATTTACACCTGAGTGACAACAGAGATCTGTGCTCAAAGTGGGCAGTGTAACAGTAGCGCGTTTTGAGAAGATTATTTTCTACCTTTTTGTCCTCCTGTGGTGTCTTACATTACACATACCATACGAACACCTAATTCTCGGGCCATTTGTTACATACGAATACTATCTATGTTGGATGAAAAATTGGATGTGAGCCAGCAATGTGTGTTCCCAGAAAGACTAGAGACTGTCGGCTGCACCAAGAGAAGCGTGGCCAGCAGGTTGAGGGAAGTGATTCTGCCCCTCCACCAGGTCATGAGACCCCACCAGGAATAGTATGTTCAGCTCTGGGATCCCCCCAGTGTAAGAACGATATGGAGCAGGTCCACCTCTCCTGTGAAGAAAGGCTGAGAGATCTCATCAGAAGAGAAGGCTCTAGAGAAATCTTATTGCAGCTTTTCAATATATAAAGGTTTACAAGAAAGATGGAGAAAGACCTTTTACCAAGGCATGCAGTGACAGGACAAAGGACAGTGGTTTTAAGCTGGAAGAAAGTAGATTTACACTGGACATAAGGAAGATATTTTTTACAGTGAGAGTGGTGAGACAGTAGAACAGATTACCCTAAGAGGTTCTGGATGCTCTATGATGGGAAGTGCTCAAGGCTAGGTTGTATGGGGCTTTGAGAAACTTGATCTAGTTGAAGATGTCCTTGATCACTGCGGGGGGAGGTTTGGACTACATGACTTTTGGACGTCTCTTCTAACCCAAGCCGTTCTGGGATTCTATATTCAAGTCTGTGCTGCAGTAGTGTCCTGACGCCCGACCCCTCACTGGCCGCTCTACAGGTACGTCCGTCTGGCTGTTCAGCGCTTGGGATGGCAGCGGAGCCTTGCTGTTATTATTTATGAGGAGGACACCAAGGAGAGGAGGACCCTTCTTTGCGCACCGCATCTCGGACGCTTCCGCAGAGCCCTAAGCGGGTGTCCGCGGTGTGACCCAGACTCTCCCTCGCAGAGCAGCGCCCGTGCCCGGCGCTGTCGCGGTGCCTCCGCCGTGCGGAGGCGGCGCGGCTTCCGACTCGGCTCCGCAGGCAGGGCCGCGCT
>VWZK01019989.1:221466-320730 GCA_013396935.1 Baryphthengus martii
CGGGCCTCTCACGGCTGCCAGCTCAGAGGGAAGCCCAGCAGCGGGGCGGCCGGCCCTGGCACGGCAGCCAGCCGGGGCGAGGGGGCTGCTCCTCTGGCCTGTGCTCTGCTTTTTTAACTTCACCTGAATCACAAATGAAAGAGTTTCGAGACCCGTGGTGTCATTCATAAAATGGGAGAAAAATCTGTAATAGCAGAGTGGCCTTGAGCTTCAACAGGTGGAGGATTTTCAGAATACAAGAGTAGAAAATGTTATTATCTACTACATCCACATTGAAAGATCCACAATGTTGGCAGCTACACATTTTCATGTAGGATAAGTTTTCACGCTCAAGACAACTTGAGATCTATGTAATTTAAAGTAATATCATCAAAGTCAAATCTATTTAATAGTCAGAACCATAAATTTTGAAGTAGGTTGGCATGCTGATTTTTGCATTGCATTTTACATTGCATTAATTTTGCATAACTATAAAACCAGTATTTTTATGTTTACAGCTAGCAAACAGAACTGTAAATGGCATGGGCCTAGATTGACCTGTCTCCAAGTACAATGGGTATGATGTGCTGGAGTAGGATGCTCACAGATGAATGTCTCCTGAGGCAGTGCATGATGTGAGCAATGGCTTCAGGCCCTGACTGTCAGAAAGGTGCCCGAGTTCAGAGTTCTGAACCTGTCACTTGTGCCAGTGATTTCAGTGGGAGTTTGTTTGTGTCTAGGTCTGTGCTAGTATAGTACATCCAGAACTGGAGACTACCTGTGCACAGAGTACTTGCAAACTGACAAAATGATCCATAAGAAAGTGAAAAGTGTACTTTTGGTAGTATCTTGATTGTGCAGTGTTGCATCTGACATCTCGTTTCTCAAATGAAGCTTTATTTGGGAGTGAAGGTGGTATCACACGGCAGGGAGCGGTAAGAGATAGAGACAATACTTGAGGTGTGTTCAGAGGAAGTGTCCCTGTTCTTTGCTTTAAAAAGTAATTTAGAATTACTTTTTTATTTTTTATATGATGTAACCTAAAATCTAAATCCTGAAACTGAATATCTGTTTCTGTTTTAGGGGCTTCTTGATTGTAGCAAATTTTAATAACTGTACTAAGCTACATTCTTGCAAATACTGCATACACATAATTTCTTTTTTTTTTTCAGGAGCAATTAGAGGCCTAGTGATTTATATTCCACTTTCCTTTCTTTCTCTCTGTTCCCACAGCAGGCTTACAGCCTGTTCTTCTGTGTGAAGTCTGTAGCACATGCTGTCCGGCTTCTCTCTTTTGCCTTTCCCTTCCTTTGGATGTTGTGATTAACTTTGTCCCATTTACCCGTTAACTCCAACACCCTGATAGGTCTGTGAGAAAGCGTCTCTAACTTCTGAAGTAACTGGTAATAAGTTTTTCCAGTTTACTGTATCCATCAGTGGTCCAGGCCTCTTCAGCTTCAGTGCCTGATAGGTAATTTAAGTTTTGTTCCCTACACATTTTGTAAGCGTTTGGAAGTGCTTTCAAAATCTAAAATAACATAGACAGGGAAAGACACGGTAGCTGTAAATGAACACTCTCACATTGCTGATGCTGGACAGTTAAAGCATAGAAGGGTATAAAAGACCAGAAGCTGGTGCGTTCAGATCCATGGTCACACTCTTTGTCATTTCCATGAGCTCAGCCCTCCAAATTTAAAAACTAGGAGTAATTGAAATGCATCTGTAATATTTTTAAAAGTCTGATGTTGTAGATGTTAATAAAAGTGGTAGGATGTGGTTTTGGTCTTTAGGGAGCTGGGTCTCTTTAGCTTAGAGAAGAGGAGATTGAGGGGAGACCTCATTAATGTTTATAAATATGTTAAGGGCGAATGTCACGAGGATGGAGCCAGGCTCTTCTCAGTGATGCCCAATGACAGGACAAGGGGTAATGGGTGCAAGCTGGAACACAGGAGGTTCCGCTTAAACTCTAGAAGGAACTTCTTTACAGTAAGGGTGACAGAGCACTGGAACAGGCTGCCCAGGGAGGTTGTGGAGTCTCCTTCTCTGGAGACATTCAAGACCCGCCTGGACACCTTCCTGTGTGATGTCATTTAGGTTCCTGCTCTGGCAGGGGGATTGGACTGGATGATCCTTTGAGGTCCCTTCCAATCCCTAACATTCTGTGATTCTGTGATATGCACACACACAAACACTTGTACATATGGCTGTGTACTTTCGTAGTTTGGCTTTTCATTCTTCTTTAGATAAAAAGAATGTTTGGGTCTTTTGGTGTGTTCCTGTCTCTTTTCGTATTTGCTCTTTTTTTTCCATTTGACTTTTGTTCCTTTTCAGTGCTTTTTGCTCTGGACCCTTTCATGTATCTTTCTCTGATTTTATTGCGCTCGTCACAAACCTGTTGCTTGTTCTTTTGCCTCCGTGTTGATGTGTTTTTCCACTTACTCTACAGCTACCTGCATTTCAGGCCTAGTGAGCACTCGGTGCTCTGAACAATCTTTACACCACATGTACCTTAAACATTCTTCAAATGAACTCTGAATAGGATGACGTAGGACGGAACACTGGGACAAAGCCAACTTAGCAAATACTGAAAGAGTCATTATTTTCACTGATAATCTCGCAAACCAAATGCAAAAGAACAAGCTTCAGGAGTGAGAAACCACATAAATTTTGCTTGTTCTTTAGCTAAGTTCAAGTATTCATGGTAAATGAATATATATAGAAAGTAAAGTACCCTGTTGGGCTACCACACAATTTTTACTTGGAGTCTAGGTTTTTGTCTAACGTTGCCTCACTGAATGACCTATGTTTAGGATATTTAAAAGCACAGGTAAAGCTGTAGGATGAAGACCTGGTCAACAGATGCCTTTTTTGACATAAATGCAACTTCTCCTGACTGAACTGAGATGGTGGCCTAAGTCTTGCAGAAGCAAGCAAATCTCAAAATACTATCCCAAGAGTGCCACCAATTCCTTTGATCATGCCTTCAAATGTATCTTGTTTTTTAAAAATATAAAATCCTTGGTGAAAACAAAAAAAAAAACCAAAAAGAGGATGAGAAGAGGAAAATGTGACAGTTATTGGTTGCTTTGCTGAGTGCACTGCTAGAAAGCAGTCCTGGAAAGGTGGTTACAGTCTTCATTCAAGAGAACAGAATTCTTGAAAGTCATTTTAGTCGCTGAAATATTGGTTGCAGACTTTTGTTTGTTTACCTTTAAAGTGGTTTTAAATGTCCATACTTGTTAGCCTGACGGCCATGTATGTTAATATGCTAAGCTGTTGATTTACACAAAGGCACGAGAGTCAACTCCTTAGTGGCTCAATTTTCTTCTCTCTGTAGGGGAGATGAAACACAACTAAACTCCATGAGAATGAATGGAAAACATGATATATGAACTTTGAGGGTAGTTGGGGTCTTCTTTTTGAAAGGGTGTGGAAGCTTCCAACTCTGTGTCTTCTGCTGTAGAAAAGGATGTGAAAAGAGAGAAGTTCATTTCTTTTCCTGAATTCCATGTAATCTGTCTTTGAATCATTTCATCTAGGGTTGGCAAAATCAGTGATGGTGAGTGAGTAGGTAGTAGCTTGATCTTGGGATGGTGAGATGAGTTGGACAGTACTGGGAGATCATGTGTGGTTGGGAAAAAACCCCTCATGTAATCTGCAAGGCCACCTCTCTCCTTGCTTTGGAGACAGCTGACTCCTATAAGTTCAGTCTCTTTTCTGCTAAAGTCAGTGAGCGTGCTTCCATTCACTTCAGTGAGAGTTGCCACTGCTCCTAATTTAATACTGCTTGGAGAACGTGTGCTTCTGGTGATGTTCTCCACTGGAAGCAAGAAAGGTTTCCTAGGAAACCCATAAGAGGCGTGGCTGTCCTCTGTCCTTTCTGCTAGCTTCTCCCTTGGATTTGGCAACTTCTAGAATTCAATCCAATGTCAAAATGCTTCTCTCTTGCTTGTCTCCTCCCACACATTAGAGCATTCACGGTGTGCTATTTACAGCTACCCATGTGTGACTGTGCCTCCTAAAATTATTTTGAAGAAGTTTAGTCTCCATTTAATTTGTCATTCTGAAGAAGCTAGTTCTTGATTATTAACTGTGTATGGTCTTTGGCGCCACAGAGGGAAGTGCTCTACTTGTGGCTCTTGAACTCCCTTCCTTGCCTAGTAATTTCCAATTTAAAACTTGGAGAAAGAGTTTCAGGGAATTATTTATCAAACGTGCAACTATTGAGCAGTGGTTCTAGTTGAAATAGCTAGATGTCCCAGACTTGAATTCTGAATAAGAGTGTGAAACCAAACCTGCTTGTAATTGGCAGAGCGTACCCGTCCCTTTGGTTGCTCAACTTTTTCTGGTGGGGACAAGAGAGAAGAAAAAGGAAAATTAGTGAGATTTTCATGTTTATAATACCTCTCTAACTTTCTGTCATGTTGCCTTTCTGAATGGAGCATAAAATGTAGTTCACCAAACCGATCTGAGGGAACCCAAGAGGCTTTGATGCCACTGATTTCAAAACTTGTCTGAATGCAGACAAATGACAGTGGCTGTAGGGGAGAACAAAGCAGAGGGGATGCTCTGAGGTCCCTGAGTGGCGGGGTTGGCATCGTAATGCCTTCATTACTTGGAAAAGGAAGGGAGAGCACTAAATGAGCTGACACTGAGACCTACTGCTCTCCAAAGTTCACAGGAGCTGTGGGAGAGGTGCTAGAGAGGCCCGCATGCTGGGCTTTTGGACAACAAAAGAAGTGTTTACTTCCTATGGTTCCATGTTCAAGGTGGGTTTAAGATACCCACAGGGATGGTGAGAAACAAACGTGCAGAAATTAGCGATGCGATCTGATGCACAGTGTACAGAGCCTTTCAGGGCCAGGCCACATTGCAAACCAGTGTTATTTTGCCCAATCAGATCAAATGATGGTAATTCTTAAATGGCCAGTGAAGATGATGCGGTGTAATACTGCCATCAAGACGAGACGTGGTGTTCTGACGAGCTGCTTGTGTCACTTAGATCATCAGTGAGTGACAACCAGCCTGCTCTGCGTTTCAGCAGTCGGGAGGTAGCAGGTGCTGGGCAGCAGGAAAAGGAGAGATGTTATTGTGGAATAAAACCAAGGACAGTGCGCTGCCTCAGGTTTTATCGGAGATGAGGACAGGAGATGAGATGACAGGCAAATGGCCACTAATCGTGTATTTCTCTGGGTTTGAGTGTTTGACTCTTTCAGATAAGTTGAACAGTTTAATCTGAAGTCAAGGGGAGCAACATTATGGAAACACAATCAAAAAACACCCCAGATAGTGACATTGCGATGCATTTTGGGCTCTTGAGTTTGTCATTTCCACGACAAAATTGCCTCCAGAAGCACATTGAGGAGTAATTTGGTAAAACTTCAGGCAGTGCAATAGCACTTGGATCTGTTGTCCAAAAGATGGTGAGTAGTGTTCGTGGTTTCTCTGAGAGCATGGTGGACAATAGATTTCCAGGTCCACCTACGGTGTGGTGGCCCATCAGCATTCAAGAGGACACGAGGCCCAGCAGTGTTGAAAGAACACCGAATGTGGTCAACAGTGATTCCAAAGCACAGTTGGAAGATAACATCTCTGCTTTTACCCTCAGAAAATCAGGTATTTTCCTTCTCGGCACTAATTGCCATTAAATACCCAAGTATAGGCCAGTCATTTGCTCAAATTTAAAAGAAATTATTTTGTGCTAGGAATTCGGAGCGTTTGTTGTTGGTTTAAAAAAAGAAAGTCTAAAACCTTGACAGTCTCCCAGCTTTATCAGATTATTAGACCATGTCTACGGTGTCGTTAATGAGATCTATCCAGATTTGTCACTAAAAATAGCAATGGACAAACAGTAAGTGTTCGATGCAGAGGGTCACCTTGGAGCAGTTATACTCTCCTGTAATGTCAGTCTCTTTTTACTCAATTTCACTAGAGTAGTTATCTGGCTGTAAAGCGGTTCAGGCAGTAACGTAGGATGTCATATATATTCCTTTAATTATTATGATCTTCCTTGTAGCAATTATAATTTGCTTTATGGCAGATAACAGCACATTGGTAGATAAAAGTCGCTAGGCAGATATGAGAAGTCGTACATTGTGGCTTTCAGATTGAAAGTATAGCAGCTGGTTCTTGGTTAACTTTGTTTTTTAAACTCAAAGATTATTTTGCAACATCAATTAAAAAGAAACAAAAGACAAAAAGAGTATCTTGTAGCAACTGTAACGCATAACAGAATTCACTTACTTGTCTCACTGATAGACAGGATGCGAGACGTTGGCTTTCCTTCCATTGCAGAGGAAGACATCTTTGTATGAATACCAGGAGCATCTATACAATGTTGGTTTTTTCTCAGACTGTATGGGAAAATTTACTTATTGCTTGAATTGCTCCCGAAAGACTGTTAAAATCCTATGTTCCTTTTGACAGCATATCAATTTTGCTGCACTTAGTTGTCCATATATGGGAAATTGTTGGTGGTACTCCGTCGTTTCCCTGACTAGAATACAGTTCTGGTGTGCTGTTGTTAGGTTAGTTTATGGCCCTTATTAGTACTTTTGTTTTTACCATTCAGAAGCGCAAATATTGAATAACTTCTTTGAGGTATGTCTTTGTATAATTTGTTTTTCTTTCAAAAATGGTAATGGGAATTGGAAATATAGCTCTGTTGAATAATCAAATTTCACAGAAATCCCATGGCTTTGTTATTTCTTGTCCCATAAGCCCATGGAAACAAATAACTATACATTATTACTATTTTTATTCTATTTATTTGGGCAAGTCAATATAGGAAAAAAAAGCAGAGCACTACATTGTGTAGGCTGTTCTGCTCCACATAGGCATTGTCTGGGTGGGTCAGCCGTGTTCTTCCTGGTGGTTAGAGGATCAGGACAGGTTACTTGGTTCAGGAGTTCAGGCTGTTGCCTTTTTTTAAAAAGTGATTTTGAGGTTTACTTTTACTCTTTTTATTTGCAATTACGGTATCAGATTGTTAGTATGTAACAGTAATTTGTGAAGACGTATCTTGGAATTGACCAAGACATGAGATGAAACTGGAAAAAAAGAAGAGAGATTGTCAAAGGCAAATATTCACTTTAAGGGAAGGAATTATTTTATCAAGTTTGAAGCATTTTACTGTGTCACTATAATCGCTTGCTGGCAATATTAAAGTTTAGCTTCTGATACCTTTCAGTGCTTTATCAGGGCGTTTGACATTTGTGTTAAGGTATCAGTAAGGACGTAAGTACATAGGTACAGTTGCCTTTGTTGATGCTAAAGCATCATAATCCAGAACGTTTATGGCAGGATTTCAACTTCAGTATTGCCAGAAATAAAATTAATCCAAGGTGGAAGTGTCCTTTTTGAGAGTTTAAGTCCTTCTTGAAATTCCTTTTCTCATTCCCTTCCCGTTTTTTTGCAACTAAGTGTTTACCATTTTTGGAAAACGTTGACTGTACTGGTATTCCAAACTCACTTTTCTCTTTCTCATTGACTTGAAATTGAGGTTAACAAAGTCAATTCCAAGCAAGTAGTACATACAAGTAGTGATTTTTATCCCAAAGAGCAGCACCGACTTGAACAGTATGGAAGTGCTGATGCTCTTGCTTTGTGCAGGGGCCCATAATGACAAAGTATTCTTGTCAGAGTATATAATGAAACTATAAATTGTTTTCATGACTGCTGTGATATTTGGTCTCTTGCAGAGCACATTCAGAAGGTATTTAGTGCCACGTCTTATGTGAGTAACATCAGAAATAGAAATATATCCTTTAGCATGAGCAGTGTCAAGTGATGGGTGAGAAGAATCTGCTGATTGAACATCACATTAAGTGAAAAAAGTTGCCTGAAGCCTCTGATGGGTAACATTCGGCCACTGCGGGAAAGGATGATGTACACGTTCGCTCTCAGTGGGGAAAGGCGATGAAGCTGGTCAGACTGATGCAGAACAGCTCAGATTTGCAAGTTCTGCTTTGCTTTGTGCAGGAGCACTACGCACAGGAGGGAGAGGAAGGCTCACCTCTGCCTTCCCTCCCCACCAGGTGTTTGCACTGTTCCTGCGTTATTTCCCGTTCTTTTGACTCACCAAGCACATGCGAATGGCCCCACAGCTGAATGAGTTCCTTTTACCTGTACTGGTAGGGTATCACACTGGGATTGTTCCAGGCTCAAGGTAAAGTTTGGTTGCTACTCGTGCTACCCCTTCTGCTGTGACATGGTCCTGTTTCGCTGTCCCGGTGGGAGGCTGAGCCCAGAGGACATTGCTGGTAGCAGGAAGGAGGAGGAGGGAAGGGAGGCTGGAGTGGGAAATGCTGATTGCTAACTGAGAGCTGGATATTGTGGACACAAGTAGGAAAGGGGAGTTTGCAAAGGCTTCTTCCTTCTAGCAGCCTTCCCGGGACTGTGGGGCAAATTGTGAGGTTCCTCATACTATTGCATATGAGGAAAAAGAGAAACATGAATTGCTGAATTTTTCTATTTCACAGTGGTCAGGTGAGTGTGTGGCCTTATAAATGGATTTCAGGCTTTTGATCCAACCAATTTCTTTCCCAAGATTGTTATTAAAAAGCTAAGATGACTTGTGACAAACTTTGATCACATGCAGAGTCTTCCTCCATCTTTTCGGAGAAAAACTTGAGCCTCTTGAATCTGGTAGTTGCTGAAGTAGAAATGGTTTGTTACGATTACGGTTTTTTTTCTCTTCTGCAGTATCTGGTGTGCAAAAGGAAGCTAGAAAGTAAAAAGGAGGCATTGCTAATCCTTTCCAAAGAGCTGGACACCTGCCAACAAGAAAGAGACCAGTACAAACTTATGGCTAACCAGTTGCGGGAACGACACCAGTCTCTGAAAAAGAAGTATCGGGAGCTGATTGTAGGTTGTTATTTATCAATCCTCTATAATTGGGGGGCAAAGGTGAACCTCAAAAAAAAAATAATGGAAGGAAGTCCATAATGACTACTGTAAAAAAAAAAAAAAAAAAGTTTAGCTACTTGTTTACGGTGGTCCTGCAGTTGTACAGTCCTGATGATATTATTACTCATTTGATCTGCGTTGATGAGGTAGTGCCTGTTATATAAGACACAAAGACAGTGTGTGCTCTGAGGAAATTAGTTGCAGTCATAATTCCATTTAAAAACTGACTGTGGCATTATTATTCCACAGCAACTTAATGTACCGTTCTGAAAAATAATGCAACATAAATTTGTAATGACCTGCTGTTCTAGAAATGTAAACAAATTTTCATCCTCATACCGTTTTTTGAGTTTAAGTTAGTACTACTGGTATTAATCAAGATACAGTATTTTAGAAACTGTTTTGATAACATTTCAGTTAAAATACGCATTTTAAAATTTGATCCACAAAGTTAATCTAGTTGCTGGCTTCCGAATTAAGTTGCCAATAAAATATGTCCATTTATTTGTAGGATGGGGATCCATCGCTTCCTCCTGAAAAGAGGAAACAGGTAGGATTCATTTTTCAGTTAATACTATTTATCTACTGCAAAAGTACTTTGTAAAAGTGTGAAAATATTGACTAAGGAATCTGGTAAAAACCAGGCATTTCCATCTATTGAAAAGTTCAGTCCTTAAGCTGTGACTTCTTGTACTTTTGTCTAAACATGTTTCACTCTGAAATACCTGAACTATCATTAATTAGAATATATGGCTATTGCTTTTATGTTCACCTGCAACTGAAATTGGTCAGTGTGTGGAGACTTGAGATCATTCTCCCTGTTGTTTACCCTTCTTGTTTTGGGTCCTAAAATGTTTTCCTGACAGAACTCATACTTCAAAGCAATCTGGGAATGCATTGTCTGCGTTCTGTAATTGTTAATTTATTGTTTTGAGTACTGTTTTCCATTAGCAACTCTCACGGGTTACTTGGACTCTATGAGTAAGAGCAACAGTAATTGCATTTTATGGCTCCCCTGAAAAATTTTTGCCTGCTCACTTTTTTTGTGCTCCTGCAGATCCATGTAGTGTGTCCCTGTTGTTGGAGTGTTGGTTGTCAAATCTTTAAATTATCTTATTTTTTTAGCGAAAAATGGCACCCACAACACAATGTGTGAGCAGGGAGAGGAGGACAACCCAAAAGAACAAAAAATATTACTGTAATTGCTAGTCCTGAAAGTCTTTTAAACCATGGTTAAAACATTGTTATTGCACTCTCTTAATGGCTCGGAAGGTATACGGATCACCCTTTCTCTGGGCATTTGGATGCAGTTCTTGCTATTTTCTTAAAATTTTAGGGGCTCTGGATTTTGGTTCTTCTAAACTTTCAGCGGCAATATAATTACTCAGGTGCTTAAACAAATAGCTGCCACAAAGTCAGTGGCTCAGTGTAGAATCATTTAACTTCCTCATTATGTAGCATAATTTATTTGAAATTCTGTTATTTCAACAGAATTCTAATAAAAGTTTATGACCAGGTGTAGGCTTGTGCTTTCTGACTACTAAAATTGGATCTGAAGAATATAAAATTAAAAGGAAAAAGACCCCAATGTAGCATATGGGTCATTACAAAGATAAATAGAAAGGGAGATTTGCCATCCCATGAATGTTGTTCTAATTCATCTTCTGTCTTTCAAAACAAAATAATCTGACACTTTTTTTTTTTTTAAATACTAGCAAAATTCAGTCTAAATTCAGAATCTGTAATTATTTTAAGTTTTGGCATATCTTACCGTAGTAAGTACCTGGCAAGCCATTTAATAATCTAGCTAGGAGTCTTTTTTTCTGAGATTATGTGTTTATGCTAGGTAACGGTGAAAGAAAGATCTTGTTCTCAAATGGGATCATTTAAAGGTCTGCCCCAAGGACAGTCTGTACTTTAGGGTGTTCAGTAATAGGCTGTTAGTGCACTTCTTGAGTTTTCATTTTCCAGAGAAATATGTCTGTAGCATACAAGGTGGATAATCTGGAGTAGTTAAGGCAACCTTTCTGAAGAAGAGTATAGTTTTGCTTTGGGGGATGCACTGAAGAGCAATAAAGTTATGAATATTTTTCCATTATTACTGTACATAGATTTCTAGCATTTTTTAATCTAAGAAAGAATAATGTTCTCAGTGCTCTTTTGCATTTTTTCCATCTCCTTTTTGCCCAGAAGCCTAGTTGCCTACTGGGAGAAGTTGGTTACCTCAGTCACTTTGTGAAAACAGACACCCTGATCCTGTAATGAATTTTGTGTGACACAGTTCTCAGACGTGGTTAGAAATGAGGTGAAAACGTGAGGTACTCAACAACTTACTATCTGTTACATTTCTTTCCTGCAACTGAGAAATTCCTTTAGAAATTGCAATCTAGAACCTTAAATGTCATAGGTGGGTTGGAATTGCTACTTCCTTCACCTTCATCTCTTCATTTTTCACCTTCATCATCAGTTATGCTTTTGTGACTTCTTAAAGTATCTTGTTTTCCACACTATGCCTTCTCTTTCTATTTTTCAGCACAGCAATTTCATGTTTTATATGGCAATGCCACGTAACCAGGCGATTTCTATCAGTGAGCAGTTAACTCAGAATGTGGTTTTGTAAAATTGGTGTTACTTGAAGGTATCTTAACATGCAGTGCCCTACAGTGTTTTCCCTCTGAAAGCTGTGTGTGCATCTCTGACATAATCCAAAGATTGCTCCATGTGTATCACCTTCTGCAGGAAATGAGAAACTGTGCTACTGACAAGTCTTTTCCTGCAGTAGGTGTTTTACCATCAGTGGTGTTCTCACAGCCTGTGAGCTGTTGGCGCTTTCCTGGCTCCTCGTACTACACATTCACAATTAAATGCTGTAGTTGAAGATAAGTTTTATGATGTCTTGTAGTGTCAGGTGTAGGGTAATTTTTAGATGAGTAATGGAGGAGTGAAATGTTTCAGGAGGATAGGAATAATGAGTTGATTTTGATGATAAAATTCACCAGAGATGGCAAACAATAGACACTCTCCATTTTGAAAAGCATGTTAACATGTTACTCTGACTACAAAGCCGCTGTTGTGCATCCTATATGAACAAAAAGTCTCCCATTCTGCAGTGCTATATGCTTGTGCACCTTTGCTATGGTATAGAATGTTTTTATACCACTGGCAAACAAATACTGGACGGTGTTATCATGTTGGGAAGCTTAAAGAAAAACACAAGAGATGGGATTTGTAGCTTGATTTACACTGACTATTCTTTTTGTCCACATTGTTTAAATTTTCAGTATAACTTGTTTAGGAGAAACTTTGTCATTGAAATAACAGATCAGTGAATCCTTTGACCTTCTACATGAAATGGAAGTTCTTTTAATACAGATGAGATCCTTTGAATAAACAAAGGTGCAGTGAAATGCATTGTTACCAAAATGACTGTGCTGGGCCACAACCCTAAATAGGCTTTGCTTAATTTGATAGTGAGACCACTCAGTTGGAGAGAATGGGTTTGCATTGGGGCTGTATGTTAAGAATAAAGCCACAATGCATAAGTCCACTGGTGAGGGCTTATCTTTGTATTTTAAATGTATCGGGAATCAAATTAAATAGAACTAAACATCACAAGATCACAGAATGGTTGAGAAGGGAGGGCAGCTCTTGAGATCAACTAGTCCAATCGCCTTGCTTAAGCGGGGCCACCTA
The DNA here is from genome assembly GCA_013396935.1 of Baryphthengus martii. Lineage (NCBI taxonomy): Eukaryota > Metazoa > Chordata > Aves > Coraciiformes > Momotidae > Baryphthengus > Baryphthengus martii. The sequence goes on from VWZK01019989.1 coordinate 234,046, forward strand.
AGGCAGGTTTCGTAGGACCATGTCCAGTGAGGTTTTGAGTATCTGCAAGGATGGAGACTCCACAGCCTCTCCGGATAACCCGTTCCAGCATTTCACCACTCCCACAGTAAAAAAAATGGGGAGTAGTGTTTAGATACCTGTGGGTATTGTGGTGGCTAAAGTGCCTCATGAGGACCAGGGCCTGTGAACATGAAGTTCTTCCAGTTGTGTGAAGAAGGTCTTGTCTTCTTATTCCTGATCAGGAGGCCTATAGCAGATACCCAGTACAACAGCACATCTGTTGATCTGCTTGCTAATCTTGACCTCTCAGCTGATTCCTGACCTGTCCCAAGGCAGAGCTCCATGCATTCCAGCAACTCTCTCACATGAAGGGCAAGAGCCCTCCTTGCCTTCCTGCTGTCCTTCCCAAAGAGCCTGTATCTCTCCATCGCAGCACTCAGTTGTGTGTGAGCTATTCCACCGTTTCTGCATGATCCCAGTGAGACTGTAACCCTGTAACTGCGCAGAGTCCCCAGATTCTCCATTTGTTCCTCATGCTGCATGTCTTGTCGTAGAGGCTTCTGAGGGGCACCCAAGTATGCTGATTCCACGGTACAGAAAGCTATACTCAAAGGAGTTGCACTTCAGCTCAATTGCTTTGTGTATTGCTACGTCACTTCTCTTCCCATCATCCCAGGCTTTTGACTTGCCTATGCTATCCCAAGCCTCCTTGTTCCCTCCTTTATAATTTCTAGTTTAAAACTCTCCTTTTGAAGTTCCCCAGCCTATTGGCAAAGGTGCTTTTGCCTCATGTCGTCAAATGGATGCTGTGCCTTCCAAGCAGCTGTTGAGCCTTGGAGAGGGTCCTGTGGTCATAGAACCCTCTTTGAGGCTCCTAATAACGAGCTTCAACGTACTGATGACATAATCCTAGTGTAGAGCGCAACTTGATAGCTACTCTTTTTGACAGGCAAAAAGTTTCATCAGAGAACCTGTGTGCATCTCTGCAGAAGGCTGTGGTCCTTATCTCTGTCATAGCTACCCATAGGGGGCCCAGGGTGAGTCGTTCAAACCAAGACTCTGACTGCTGCAGCCACCATTGACACCACAGCAGCACGCTGCCCACTCACAGAGATATTGGTCAGACAGGACTTTTGTGAATGAGTAAGATGGTGAGCAAGCAGAACATCAGCAGGACCAGCGATTCCAAGCAGGTGTTGTGACATACCACAAACGGACCCATTCTTATACTTCCCACTTCCAGCTTGTAGCTTAATGTACTCAGCTGTCACAATTCACTTTCAAAACAAACTTCAGGGATTACCTTACGGGCAGTTTTGACATCATCATCAGAAATGACTTGTGTGACTATTCCTTGTTAATTAATGAATTTGGGAAGTTTTGCTGGGCTTGTGCTAAAGCGCAAAAGCTGCAGTCGGAGTCCGGTGAGATAAAATCTTCTGATAAAATACAATACAAGATAACCAATCATTTTGTATTTATCTCACAAGGGTGCTGTGAAGATTAATGTGATTTCCTCCTCTCTTCATTGGGTTTGAAGATGAAAAATATTATACATGTGCCAGACTCAGACCTGTGTGCTTTGCTCTGGTTTGTAGGCGCGTGTGTTTGACTCCCGTAGTGTGAGGTAGCAGGTGGAAAACAATGAATTCATTTGCCCTTGCAGCGCATCACAGAGCAGTACTCCCGTGGATTTCAAAATGTGCCTGCTCCGAGAGCGTAGCTGGAAGAGAGATTTGGGGTTCTGCGCACTGAGACTTGCTGTTCCATTGATGGGAGCAGGTGGCAGTGTGGGAAACATAGAGCTTCTTAGCCGCTCTGGAGTCATGCTTTGTGACACTGCTGTGTCATCATGTACGTCCTGCAGTAAACACGAGACTGGGAGAGAAGAAATGCTGGTTCTAATGATAGGCCCTCTTTAAAATTTGGGGTGCTGTTCAGACCTGATATGTACAACAGCCTCTCCACTGGTTGCTGTCTCTTAACTTAACGGAACGGAGAGACACTTCCCTTCACCCGTGCACCGGAATGCTCTTGATAAATTTTCTGTTAATTAGTCACAACATTCAAAATGTTTAAGGGATTTTGATTCTTTTTGTGTATTATCATAAAGTTCAAGTTGTCCTTAAGATCTCAAAGTAGCATAAGTATTTCTGAGAGAACAAGCCAAGGAAACAATCTTTTCTTGTAATATAGTAATCTTTGTATAAGTGCAAATGAATCACTTCTCTTTGACTACATTCACCTGCTGTCAACAAGAACTTGATGCCTGTATGAATTATGGGGGGACTAAAGTACCTTATTGAACCTTCATAGGGAAGGAATTTCTGCCCAAGTAACTACTTATGATACTGGTAGTTCTTGCTGACACCCTTGGTTGCTGCTTATGTCGTATGTTAAGTTGCATTGCAAAAACTGGCCTCATAGAGGAGTCTAGAGTTGGTGTTAACCTGATTTTGTTCGTCAGCCTTCAGTGAATGCTCTGGGTCCATCTGGCTGGTGTTTGGTCCTGTACACCGTTATGCTGATCTAACACACACAGGAGGGAAAAATAATTAATTTTACACATCTACTGCTAAAACAGCTTTTTAGTTCTCTTAATCAGCTCTATAAAATTCTGATTGCCGAGCATCTTAAAGGTATGTGAGCGTGAATGAGCCTTGTTTTGCAGAGCCTTGTCACATTTTGACTCGTGTGCTTCTATGGTGGGATTTCTGCCTGGTTCTCAGAGCGGCAGATACTCCAAGGAGGAGAGGATTTTCTTCTTTTATTTTATGTCAAGTTACTGCTTGGCAAGGCTTGTATTTTTGCTATTGTTTTTCGGTGGGGAAAAATGACCCATATTAAATGTATTTTGCATGCCCAGGATCTGTAATTTGGGAAATCTTCTCTACCTGGTTTTTCAACTTGAAGAGAAAAATAATTTTTGCTTTTTATTGTGGAGGAGCTAGTGCTAGAGGAGGTTGTCAGTTCTTTTGCTCTGGAGTAAACAGTGATGGTTGGTAGGCAAAGCAGGTTTTTCTGTATTAATTCAGCCATTACAATCACATGAATGAAATAGAGGAGAAACTCCAATTAAATTTGTTATGTCACACCCATTGAGTATGCTTAATGTTTCATCAAACTTTTTTTCCATCAGTCCTAGGATTCAGCGTTCTTTGTTCGAAGGTGTGGCTGAGAGAAACATAAAAGACTGTAAACTGCAGTATAGAAGTGCTTTTATTTAAAAATATTTTAAAACTGTAAGGGTATGTTGAAAGTTTCCCCTTCTTCCCCCTCGCCAAGTTACTTTTTCAGACAGTAGTATCTAAAAGCAGAAAGTCCTTTTTTAATGTTTTTTTTTTTTTAAGTGTCGGCTAAGATTTATGTACAAGAGAATTGAGAGCTATATTAAAGACTGTGTTACTATCCATCATTTTTAAAGTGGTGTGAAGAAAAACAACACTGTTTATGTGTGGTGAGATTTGCAAGATTTTTAAAGGAGCCAAATTCAAGTGTAGTGTACAATGCCAGGGACGACTATTTGGAGTTACTGGTTTTTTTTCCCCCTTCTTGGGTTATCTGTCAGTAGTGAGCAAAGGTCTGTTGCTGTTTGACAGGTATTCACAGGCTTACGTTAGTAAATATTTATAGCTATTTTTGTCAGTAGTTTCCAATGCTCACTTTTAGCTATAAGTAAGGTTCTCTTCCACCTTCTATCCCCAAAACGTTCTTGCAAATTGTAACAAAGTCTAAGTGGAAAACGGTAAGGTCTCTGATCCCATCCTATTGAATCTTTCACTTTCCGGTCTGTTCCAATGTATGGTGGTTTTTTTCCCTATATAATAAAGGTAGACACTTTCCACTCAACATTCTCACATCTGTCTTTTTATCCTTTCTTCCTAACTAAAGGTGGGATCATTGGTTACAGTTGCACTTGCTTTTGGTCAGAGGGAAAACGAATATGGGGACGGTTTCTTCTGTGTCGTACTGCAATGGGGGTTTGAACTGCACTCCAACCATACTTGATAGAGAGGATGGTCAGTCACTGGAACAGGCTCCTCAAGGAAGTGGTCACGGCACCAAACCTGTCAAGAGTTCAAAAGCGTCTGGACAATGCTCTTAGTCATGTGGTTGAGTTGTAGGTAGTCCTGCAAGCAGCAGGGAGTTGGACTCAATGATCCGTATGGTCCCTTCCAACTTGAGGTATTCTATGATGTCTGCAAACTTCCTGTGACAGAGGGATGTAGAACAAATAGCTTGTCGTGCTGTAAAGGCTCAAGAATACCTGCTAGAAGCTGAACGCTGCCAGAGGGAGGTAGAGCTGTAGAAAGATGATCTGATACTGGGCAGTTAATCAAGGATTTGAATGAAGCACTGTCTGTTATTCTGTATTACAGAGAGTTGCACTGAGAGAGCACGAGAGAAACAAACAGTTTCCACTGCTGTGGGTTGTTGAAGGGACAAGAAAAAATGAGGCAGCAGAAAGGTACAGACCTCTGTGTCTCTCCTTCCCATCATCCATGGCTCAGAAATACCTCTTTGTCAGTACTTTGGAGGTAGTTTTGAATAGTGTGAGTGAAAGAAGTAAAGTCTCTGACAGTTGCAAGAGGCTTTTGAAAGCTTCACCTGGAATCAGAGGAAACTGTTGAAGTTGAGTGTTGAGAAGCTGAATTTGGCTAATTTTCAGAGAGTTGTTCTCTGTTGCATAGGTAAATTATATGAGCATTGTTTGCTGAAGTAACTTGTCTGGAATTTCTAAGTGAATTCTGTGTTTGTTCTATGAATATTGAAAAGAAGTTGCCAGGTGGAAAAATGAATTGCCTTTCTCCTTGCATAGATTTCTCCCCTTTCCTGAAAAAATACCTGCTTGCAGGTTCACAAAGCCAGTCCTCCATTGTTAGTTTTATCATCTTTCTACCATATGGTTTGTTTTCTTTTATATGCCAAAGAAATGGTACCAAGTCCAGGTGTTGTCCAACGTATCCTCGTGGCTGGCTCTCTTTAAGCCCAGCAGAGCACTTTTGAAAATCAAGTATTTCTCCTTCTACCCACATTTAACCGAGAGCTTTAACGAGGTCTTGCCAAAACCTTTAAAACTCGGAACAATCTAAATTATACGTTGTATGGAACCTCTAAGCCAGGGAAATGAATAATTACTGGAGACTACTTCTGTGACACAGCTTGGTTGTTTTAGTTTAACAGAAGTATAATAGGAGCTTTGCATTAAGGAGCAAGTCTATACTTAGCTCATTGTAATGCTCTTAGCATGCTGAAATGAGGCTGTTTTATTTTGGTGTCGAAAATTCCTCATTTAAAGTTTCTTCCAAAATCCCTGTCTCGAGTATAAAGGTTTTTGTCACATTAAGTCATTTATATGACTGGCAAATAAAATGCAGCATAGAATTGCAATCCCGGAGAAATGATTTTAAAGGAAATAAATCTGAGTAGGAAGATTTACTATAGACATGGTAATGCCTTTCCTGCAGTTACCGGGAGCAGGGTTTTGACTGCAGGCTGCTAGAGTCCTGGTGTTGTGGCTGTAAACACTGATTAGTGAGATTGAGTTCTTCGCAGGTGTTGAAATTACATGTGCTATTGCAGTGTTAGGAGTTGTTAAAATCCATCATAAAAATGGACTTTATAAATAGAAGCGTTTCAGAGAGGTTTGTGCAAATAATGTTCCTTTTAACTAACACAGTCTGGTGGTTGGATGGCCGTTATTGAAAGTCAGCTTTTTAAAAAAAAAAACAAAACCAACAAAAGTTGCATCTGAGCAGTAGCTGTAGATGCTTCAGTTTAAATACAATATCCTGCAAACGTGGCTTCTTAGTTCTCTTTCTTTTAAACAGCCACTAAGAAGTACCTCTCAAAACATTGACTAAATGGGCTCTGAAGCCCCTTGAGTCGTTCAATATATGAATGACTATTACACATTTGTTTAATGTATAGGAAAAAAAATATTCATTCTTCCAAAGCAGGAACCTTTTGCATTGCTTGAATGGTTGCTGTCTTGAAAGTAAAATTAGAAGCAGCTTAATTTTGGCCCTGTAATTGGCTACGTACTTTTTTACTATTACACTCTTGTCCCAAATTATTTATTGGCAGTCTTCAGGTTTTTCAGTAGTTTAAAAAATGCTTTAATCTCTTCCAAAACGGTGTGAAACTTACCTTGCTTTCTTCTGAACCTTTGGTCTCAAAGTGCTAGAAGTACAGAAGTTGCAGCAGTGAATTAGGCTTGTTGTTCATCAAATAGAATATATAAGTTTCTTGAGTTATTTTTCCGGTTTAAAAGTTCAAAGCTATTGTTGTTTTATACCAACTGGAATTTGGAGCCGGCTTCTTTGTGTAGTAGCGTACAAAAGTTCCAGTTGATTGTAGTTTAATAGTTTAATCCTGCAAATGGTCAAATGCATGCATAGATGTATTCATCTTAACACTTTTGTGTTAATAGTTCTCTTAAATATAAACCAGGACGTACGGAAATGGCAGTTATTAGGAAACAAGGGGAAAGATTGGTGTGAATCATAACTTTTGAACCGTGTTATTTGGAGGTGAGTGGTGGGAGTGGGGTGTTTGTTTTTAATCTTTAACTTTCACTTCTATTTTTCTAGATGTCTACATACTAGCTAACAACACGAATCAGGTCGTATTTTATAGCTGCCCATGGTGCATCTCCATATTAGGGCAGAGACTCAGGCTGGCATTCTCCTTCCTGGCTGCAAATCTGCTCTAAACACTATTAGGGAATGTAACAATATCATAATTATTTCTCAGCTCTGCCTTTTGTCTAATTATATGCAAGCTTAAAACTAGTATTTTGGCAACCTTATATAAATATTGTCAAAGTACTCTGCATTTTGCTCTTCCCACCAGCCAGGATACCAGAACTAGCATTTCCACTTTGTCTGGTTATAACTTTGTGTGCTGTTCTGGAGTGTGTGCGCACACATGCTCTATGGATTGCCTACTATTAAAGATAAAGGAGCCCTGATGACTTTTTTTGTTATCTCTCTAATGAAGCATGAAGTCTGGCTATCGACAACAATAAAAGTACAGAGCGTTGGCAGATAAGGAGTAAGTCCAGGGTTTCTTTTCAGTCACCACTTACCCTTCTTCCCATAGGCACTAACTCTGACTGATACTTCTTTTCTAGGCAAATCTTGCCCAACTACTGAGTGAGGCTCAAGATCGAAATAAACACCTTGGAGAAGAGATTAGAGAGCTTCAGCAGAGACTGGGGGAAGTACAAGGGGACAATAAGGTATTATAAACTTTTATTAGCGGTAAATGACATAGAGTGTGTAAACTGGGCTGGATTTTTGCATTTACTTCTTAGGAAAACAAAACAATGAGTTACAGAACTTCTAGAATACTGTGTTTACAATAAATGCTTGAAACAGTAAAACTTCAAGAAGCTTGTATATGATACCAATAAGTGCAGCTTATTATATATTTTTTGTGCTGCTTTTGCTCTCTTGTCCTTAACTATGTGTTTTGCACCTAGCCTTGCTTTAATGATCTCAAACTTTCTTTCTTTCTTCTTTCAGAATGTGTTTTAGTATTGATATTTCCTCTTACAAAGAAGTGTCGATAAGCATGTCTTCATCATGTGATATTTTTCTCTTGGCATTTCCATTGCAAAAAAAAATTTCAGTAGATAAAGCCAGCAGGGGAGACATAATTTTTTCCTTCAAAAGTATGAAGCAGTTGATCATATATATATATACATATATATATACACACACACACATATATATATATAGTGAGCTTTGTATTAAGCCCTCGTCCTATTACCCTTACATAACCAATTTATTTTGTTGCTAAATTTAGCAAGTTATATGGAACATTGCTCAAAATCTGCCATTTGGTATTAATCAAACTCCTGTTGTCTCTGTTAATTGAAATATTTAAACTCAAGCCAAATGTGTGTAACATTCACAGCTGGAGCTGTATGCAAAAGTACATTCAGAGATCAAACTAGTGAGAGGTTGAATTTGAAGTCGAGGTGGTTAACGAAGTAAAAAATGAAACAAATAATGAGTGATAATTTCCCTTCCTCAGCTACAGTATTAAAATCATGGGATTTGAAAATGTGAATAAAAATGATGGGGCTTTTAATTATTCAGATGGGTTTTTCCTTCCATTTAAGTTCATTTTATTTTATTTATTTTCTTTTAAACATAAGTATATTGTGATAATGTGGTTGTATTCACTGTTTGTCACAAAGGACTTGCTTGAAGACATGCAGGGAGCTGGGAGAGGGTCAAGTGAGACCTGAATTTGTAGTGTGCGTAGCATTCAGTGTAACTTGCTCAAGTCTTCAAAGACCTGCTTTCCCAGTGTTTCTTTTCGTTTGCCTGTTATTGTTTGAACTCTATGACAGCGTAGAAGACAGAGCCTTGCAGTTCTCGAGTACCAATATTACACCATAGAGCCTTTCCCAAGCCAGTCAACAGATGACAAGGGTTTGTAAGTACAAACAGAACACAACGGTAGGAAAACTACCACATATTTAAGTATCGAGGTTATATACCTATTCTAATTTTTTGTAACAATATGACCTTAGTAACACAGAGCCTACTTCTTTGTGATTGAATTGGCTTTGTTTAGATTTGGCTTTTCAGGTTGACTTGATATTAGCCGGTCATCTTTGTGACATCTGTATTCTCAGCATGAATTTAAATTCATGATCCTTGTAACGAATGCAAAAATACAAAAAGAGATATTCTGCCCACCGTGCCTCTCTCCGAAAGGTGCAAAGTAGCGCATCAGTAAGTAAAGAGGGGGAGGAAAGAACTGCATCAGACAGAGACTAATTTAGGCTAGGATTTTCATTTTTGGAACACATTCTTCACTTTCCTAGTAAATGAGAAATAGAGCTTATTTTAGAGTCAGGTTGCTGTTTTCTGAAGTGCCTAAAAAAGCATTGCCATCTCTCTGAGGGATTTAATGCTCTCCTCCTGTGTCAGATTTTGCCCCCTCCGAGCTTCAGTGATAAAATTCTGGGCTTGTTCCTGCAGCCATTCTGTTCATCAGTTCTCCTGTACTGGCAGCTGGGTTACTTCAGGCACTGGAGTCCAGATAATGCATGTTCTATACAAAAACAAAGAACTATAATAATTTGCTTGTTCTTACATTTTTTCCCTGCATTCTTTTCTCTGCTTTTTCCAAAGTGAGGGAGGGCATCCTGCCCAGCTGGTCTACGTCAACCTTACTTCTGGCAAGAGATGAACAAACAGCTGCTTTTGCAGCAAGTGAAGCTGCTTATGGATGAACAATTCTGCCTCTGTCTGAGCAGGGGTGACTCATGCAGGCTTTGTCACTGAGTGGCAAGAGCTTTGTAGGACTAAAAAAGAAAAAAAAAACTCTTTAAATATCAGACATAAGCTCTATTGATAAAGAATTGTTTTGATAGTTTGACTTGTTTTTCACTGCTTTAATGTTTGCTACTAGCAGGATACAGTCACTTGGATTAGTAAGAAGACCTTAAAGTGGTGACGTTTTATTTGTTGTTGAAATCACGTTAAGTGTGTCATGAGTTAGGCAATAACAAGTTGCTTGCATTTGGTTTAATTGGACTAATTTTTTCCTGTAATTTCAGCTGGAATTTTGTTGGCACAAGTAATAAAACTTCTCCAGGCATTCTTTGGAAGGATTTGTTGCTGCGGTTTGAGAAATACTGCAGTGCTTCGGCAACAGATCTCTAAGACTGTTTATTTTTTATGACTGATCACAATCTCTTATCAGCTCTGACATATGAAAACTATTCTATGATAGTTATTTGTAAATCTTTTTCCTTCCTGACATTCTGGCAGCAATGCTGGGAGAACAATTACCAAAATGTAGAAGAGGATAGTTAGGAAACCTAATTCTCTCTTGTAAAAGGGTGAAATAGCATAAAAAAAGCTGGAGGCTTCTGAAAGACTAGCTGACTCAGTTGCCTTCACTTGAATTCCTACCCATGCGAAGAAACGGTTTTGTAAGCTGTCGAGGGCAGTGCGAAGCTAGAGGAAGACGCACGGAAAAAAATGGCTGACGGTTGGTTATTGTAAGGCAGACAATCACTCATGCAGCAGCAGTGCAAAATGTTAAATGTGGTGCCTATGTTTTGGCAGAACTGGGGCTAAGGCAGCAAATTTGCATAGTTCTGGCCCACTTTTTAAGATTTTGTAGGCAACGTGGTGAAGACAGTTGCTGTCGGTGACTGTAGCTAAATGTGATGGTTTCAGCCTTCCATGAAGAATGCATTGGTTGTGCTTGTTTCATTTTCTTTCTGCATATTTATCGATAATCAGGAATGTACCATTTGGCGTTATCTGTGAGCTCCTCACCTATACAGCAGCTATCGCAGGGAAGCCTGTTAGGGGCTTTTCCAGAGTTGCTACTTACAAATAATTATTTTAGCTGACACTGATTAAGAAAAAGCCAAGATATTAAAATAATAAAGGCTAGTGACTTGCGACACTGGATTGTTTTGGTTAACAATCTACGGGCTCTTGACAAACAGGAGCTATCTCTGGCAAGGTGCTGTTAATTTAAATCCACACTGCCGTGGATGCTCCTCACAGAATCTGGAGGGGTAGTGCTAACCTTTTCTCTAGCTGCAAAATGAAGTTGAGCAGTCCTTTGCTCAGTGGTTTCAACATGACAAAAATAAAAACATAGCAGCCAGAGGGCAGTTGTATAAAGTTTATAACAAAGTGCTAATATATGAAGGAAACTCTTAACCCTCTGGCATCACACTTAGTGTCCCTCTGGGTCACAGCATTTTCGGTGAAGAATTTTATAGCAGGTGGAGCTGCCTCATGAGACATTGGCAATGCAGAATTAGAGGACTTGGCCTGTTCTGCCCTGTCAACTCTCTGATTGGCCAACTGTCTGGAAGAAGCACTCTGTTGTTTTATGGATTGGTATTTTATTTTATTTTATGTATGTTTATTATGCTGCTTTTACTGGCTGAATTTGGATTTCTGAAGCATTCTTTTCGTAAGACTTCGTACATATTTTTGTCGCCTCAAAATGAGTAGTAAATAAAGGGTTCTCCTTTTATTGGCAGACTGTTTGACCTTGCAAGTAATAATTGCTTGCAGTTGTAATTGCATCTTAAGCCTCACCCCCTCCCGGGCTGGAGAAGAGTTGGTTATAGTGCGTGAGTCACAGCTTTGATCCAGTTCCCAGCCTGGTGCCGAGCGTTACGCAGAACTTTTGCTCTGCTGCAGGCACTGAAGGCATTGCCAGTGTGATTTCCCCTTCCCCTTTCCAGTTTTTCTGAACAAGACTGAGTCCTCAAAATGGCATTACATTTGTTTCTTACTGTCTTTCTCACTAGTGAGAGATTCTCAAAATTAAATTAATCTAGCTGAATTAAATCATGTTACTATACCTTTTGTTCATCAGCCTTTTAGCCTTTAAAAGAAACAGTCCCACAGCTGTGAAGCCATTCCAGGATTTTTTTAGTTGCCTTTTTAACTTATTTGTTTTGATAAAGAAATTAGTAGGAATTACATCTCTCAGGATCCATTCAGCCTTACCAACTGTGCAGTGGTTTGTAGCTTCCCTGTGGGGATAGGCAAATGTGGTTTGCGAAACCCAGTTATTTTTGGGGGCACAGCTTCCCCTGAACAAGTGAACTGCTTATCAGAACAAGCGGTACTAGCTTCAGTGACTTGCACTGAACCTGAGCTGAAAGAACTGGGAAGGATGATTTTGGTAGTCTGTCTTGCATCAGCAGGATTTTAATTGGCACATTGCAGCTATGGTGACTGGCATCCCATAAATACCAAAGATAGATTTTAATGTACCATCTTCTGCTTCAGAAGATTGATTTTTTAATTTTTTTTTTTCTAACTCTGCAATATAATGATGTACATTAATTCCTTGGTGCAGTCAAAGACAGAGGAAAAGTCAGGCTGGTTATTGGGTTGGGTTTCTCTAGTCTCTGTGGAGCTCCTACAAATGAGGCCACAGGGAGGCAACACCTCTGCTGAGTTGTGCTTGGTATAAACAAGGGTAAATGTTGAAAGCCTTATAGGCTGTTATTTTAATACTCCATGATGCTTGAAAGATAGTTGCTTTTTGCTTTGGATTTTGAACATAACTGTGTATTAATTCAAGTTACGCTGTTTTCAGCAGTCACAAAGCCCACGAGTTTGTTAGGTGTTTAGCATTTTGGCCAAGTCTTTTTGTTGTCGGCTTGATTTTTTTGTTTTAACAGGAATTCACTCTTGTGAGTAGATGAAAAAGATATTGCACAAACAAATGTATTGAAAGTTGTTAATGCAAATTCTGCAGTAATGCAGTGCAGTGGAATTTTAAGTGGTATCAGTAAATGAAGCTGGGCAAGCTACTTTGTGCCTTTTTTTATTCTTAACTAGGAAGAGTTCTCTGCTGCAGAGAATTCTAAGTTTTTAATTTAATTTAATTTTAAGCCATTTAAGAAAATGGCTTTCTGAGAATTCTCTAGTTTTAGTTTGACCATAATTATTTCCTGTCACTCCTAAAGAACATTGACCACGTGCGCGTGTTTACTGGGTCTGTCATCATCTGTAGACTCTGATGGTTATTGTTGCAGGGTCTAATTCAGCTCCTGTTGATGCTTTGACCGGAATTTTTCACTGAGAACAGGACTGAGCCTTCAGCTCAGAAAATTCCCTCTGGTTTAAAAAATACCAGCTGTTTGGCCTGGAAGAGATGAAATCTATGACAGCTTTACTCTTTCAATGCAGATGTACTCTGATGCTACAGCCTGTGTTCTCTTGCTTACGGAATCTGTTTTTGTAATCCCAGCTCCTTCGAATGACAATAGCAAAGCAGAGACTTGGAGATGATGAAGTTGGGGCTCGCCACTTCGCAGCACATGAGCGGGAGGACCTTGTTCAGCAACTGGAAAAGGCTCGAGAACAAGTAATAACTATGTGGGCACATACTGTCATATTTTACAGAGCTAGTGCAGTAGCAAGGAAATGCTTCTACTGTGTTTGCAGGTCTGGTAGCTGATTAACATTGCAAATAGTGGTGACGATGTTGGGAGTTTTAATTAAGTAGTTCTTATTAAGCACTAACTTAAACATGCATATGTGGTTAGAGTGAGATTCCTAATCGCAGGAATTTCTTCTCTAGATTATTGATTCTCCTCTTTTTAAAATGTGCAACAAGTTGTGACAATTGAATATCGTCACTGAATGTCAGTGTAAGAGACTCTTTAGTGAAAGCTGTTACAAGCGTTCAACACAGTATGTGATGGCTGATACATCTCCTAATGATAATCTCTGAATCAAATTTTCTGTGGAAGTGTTGTTAGTCTTCTCTTCCTCCTGCTTCTTAGCAATTTCTTCCCCTCTGTCGAAAAATTCTTGCATCAGATCTCTTTTAGCTACCTAAAGTCTATATTAATACTGTGTATCACGAAGCATCCAATTCATCAGATTTTTTCCCTACTACCAGTACCTAGGTTTCTGGGCAATTTGAGGGGATTTGTGTCCACCCCGAATGAGCCATTCTGTGATCCAGGAGGAGGTGCATATTTCTCGGTTTTCAGTTTTCACTCAAGTGCAGTGCTGCTTTAGCTTACCAGAAGGGCTGTTGGCTGCACTTGGTCTTCTTCCAATGTGATTATCTCTGGTACCTCTGTTCCTAAGCTCACGCTCTCTCTGTTCATCACCTGGCCTCTTTTCTGTTGTCCTTCCTGGCATATCAGGGTTTTCTGAGCTGCCAGTGGAGACTTCTCAACTGATTGCAGACTTTCCTCACACTCTCCATTCCCTCTCCTTGGAAGTTTAAAGCTCTTTGTCCTTGAGTGGCTTTTGTACTGGACTTCTTCACCCTTTTGCTTAACAGCAAAGCTCACCCTGTGGACCCCATGCTGGCTTATTTTGTAATTTTCTCAGTTCTTCTTTCTATTATGTGGAACTTCATTGCTGAAAGTCCCGTAATTAGTAAAAATTCCCCCTTACAGACTTTTTTCTTCATCCTCCAAATTTGCCAAATTCTTATGCAGTTGAGTTAATTCCTGGAGTCCTAGAAATTACATGCTAAAGCCATCTTAATATGTTTGTAGCAGAATTATCATATGGATTAAGGTTTCTTTTGCCGTTGTTACATTTGAGTTGTTTTCTAGAAATTTTGTAAAATGAGTCAACTGCTGAAGTTACTTAACTTCAAATTCATGAAATAATACCAAAATAGAGTAAAAGTACTAGGGTTTATAAGCTTTGGAAAGACACTTGGCTGTCCAAAATCAATCCTGTTCAAGCATGCAGTGCTTGTTGCTGTTTTCAGTTAGGTGCTATGTAATCTTTTGTTTAAACTTCAGCATAGTCATACAGCTCTTCTTTCTTCTCAGATCGAAACTCTGAGATACGACCTTCAGGCTGCACTGGATGAGTTACAGGATGTGAAAGAGGAGCGTTCTTTTTACCAAGATAAGTCTGACAGACTAAACCAAGAACTTAATCATATCTTAGGAGGCCATGAAAACCGTATCATCGACGTAGATGCTCTGTGTATGGAGAACAGGTGAGGGCATTGCAAAACCTGAGCTGTTTCCCTAGAACAAGCTTTAACAGGAGCATCAGGAAGTCAGTCACAACACAAATTTAAAGAAAATATACCCAAGAATAAAAGTTAAGAAATTTTAGTAATTTGTTTTGTCTGTTTTGTTTGTGCCATAGCTAACCATCAAATACTGTTAAGAAAGTTAGGCTGCAGGAAATTACCAATGTTTTATTTGGCTACAGAGATGTCGGTGATTTTCCCAAATAGAGCTAAACAAGGAAAAGGAAGAAAAGTGAAGGCCTTTTTATTCCCATCACCATATGGCACCAAAAGGAAGAATATTAAAAACTGGTGTCTTCAAAAACTCATAGTGAGCTGTAATGGTCTAATCTTGGATTGGAAACAGGGACTTTGAGTACCCTGAGTTAACAGTTTCAGACATAATTCTCACCACAGGGGGAGGTTGTCAACGTGGAGTGATTTGCCAACAAAAGTTGCTGGTGAAATCACCCATGTAGATATTCTTTCCACTTCCTTGTGAAAAGAATGTGTTTTGTGGTATCTGCTAAGGACAACAGAGAGGAGTCAGAGCCGTAGCAGGTACCTCCCTTAATGTCAACAATTACCTTAAAGTGAAATAGATCTCATAAGACACTTAAACTTCAGGTAGGAAAGTGTAATACCAAAGGCATTACTTTCTGCCAGCAACTCCTTTTGTTGTTGTTTTTTTTGTTTGGCATGGCCTACAGAGTTCTGTATGCATTCAAGCCTCCTGCTACCCTAACAGTGGTATGACTTTTTTCTCTAAAATAGTTAAATTCTCACAAACCCTAATACAGCTGCAGTTGCACTACATGAAAGAGGATCTTTTATAAACCCTTTATACGTGAAAACGATATTTTCCTATGTGGAAATAGTCATCCAGTCCAAGTTCATAAGCTCTATTTGGAAGAACTGTAGTGTTGCAGTTAACTGTATACCGTTTTTCAACTATACTGTTAAATTTTCTACTTTGTGATTGCTTTGTACTGAGAAGTGCCATGTAAGTGATGGATATTGCAATGCAAAAGTTCTGCATAGCTGAGTCTTGTGTTGACATATATACAAATCTTCATGTGTCCATCTCACAGACCTTCAAGTACAGAGGACACAAGTAAATGCTTCCTAACTATTTCCTCTAGACATAAATATATCCTTTTAGCTCCCCTCCCCAAAAACCCGAGGACCGATATAAAATGGTTGACAAATCTAACAGAAGGGCAGCCTCCCTTTGTGGTGCAATTTGTTTCCCCACTTAAAGTTTTATGGGGTCAAGAGCGGTAAGATTTTGTTACTTTATCCCTCACAGAACTGCAGAGGGAAAAGAATGCTCAGTAGTTCAAAGAGAGGACATGCCAAATAGTATAGCGGAGCGCTGGAGGCCATGCTTGAGGGTAACATGAAGTAAAGATTACATTTCTTTTTCAGGTATCTTCAAGAGAGATTAAAACAACTTCAAGAGGAAGTCAACCTTCTTAAGTCAAATATTACTAAATATAAGGTAAGAGCCTCTCAGTGTATCATCTAAACCGTGCTTGGTCATTCATGGAGGTGGTTGTTCATTCTCATTTCATGTGCATTTAGAGAACAAAAGGGTGTCTTCAAAGCAAAATCACCGTTAACATTCTGACAATATTAGTATGCATACATATTAAATGCTCAGTCTTCCTTGTAGGCTTCTTAGCTGCTGTAATACAAAGGAATACCCATTAAAAGTATTTTGAAAAATTAATTAAATACCTTTTTTTTTTTTTTTTGAGTTCTGTGTTGCCATCACAAGCAGGTCTTGTCTCCCTGTTTCCTAATGGCCGTACCGTTTCTTCACGTATCTTAGTGATTGCTAAGTCTTCATTGTTCTTTCATTCCTGGGTTAAGATATATACACTGTTTTGCAGGAAACCTTCAGGACTGAATCCTGAAGGCAAAATATTCTTGCTCTTCCCTGAAGTCAAACACTTTGATTTCTTCTGCAAGTGACTGGGATGTAGGAGGGCAGTCCTGCTTGACAGACCATGAGGTTTATCTTGAGGCAGTCAATAGCACTTCTTAGCCGTTTAAGTCACTATGAAGCAGTCACAGCACTAGTTGCTTTTTGTGCATGAGCAAAGCTCCTCAAAGTACCAAGTTCATTTCAGTGTGTGTTCACACTTATCAGTTGGGTCTCTCAGAGTGTGTGTTTACTGGTGAGAACTGAGCATCTTGGTGGTCTGGTGAGTTTCACAGAACTGTAATTGCTTTGGAACAGCTGGACTTAATATAGCACAATCATTCTGCTGCTAATTCCTTAAAGTCAGTATTTGCTAGTAAAAGGGTTTCTAGAAACTCTGGTAGAGGAGTTTGAGCTTTCCCTTTGAAGGCTGTTCAAAGAAAAGTTGGGAAAAGTGATATTTTTTTCCAACTGATATTCTCTACAGGATAATGCAGTATCTTCACTGGCACTCAGCAGGTATTAAAAAATAGGCAAGTCTTCAAAATGCACTGGGGGGAGTGAGTGTGAGAAACTACATACAACAGAGTGATTGCAATGAGACAAAATGAGTCTTTGTAACGTTGTAAGACTGTTTGTGCTGGAGTATGATACTGCAGGACAGTCACACTCCACAGGCTACTATGAGTGTAAGCTCCAGGCTCTGCAGAGTTGTTGAGACCAAAATCTAACATTGCAGGTTCCTTACTCCTAATGAAAGGATTTGTTGGCTGCTGTTTTTCTAAATAAGATGTTTGTTATTTCCTTAGAATGCACTAGAGAGACGAAAAAATTCAAAGACTCATAGTAGATCCGGTAGCAGTGCTCTGACTGGAGTCCTGTCTGCAAAGCAAGGTATTACATAAATGCACCAAGGTGTTGCATATCTCATTAAATTTCTTCCATTGTACCTCTTAATTTCTGTAACCCTTTCTGCACCAACCAAACCAAAATCTTTCTTCTCTTTTCTGTGTGTTATGATGTGCTAGTTATTGTCCTTAGTTGACTTGACAATATAAAATTTGCCTCTTGAGTACTGCTTCTGCTTTTGTTATTCTTTTGCCATTCATTCTCTCCCCTGTCAGTTTTATCTATTTCTTTTTTTTCTTTTTAATCTCTAAACCGCTCTGCA
Organism: Baryphthengus martii; assembly: GCA_013396935.1. NCBI lineage: Eukaryota > Metazoa > Chordata > Aves > Coraciiformes > Momotidae > Baryphthengus > Baryphthengus martii. The sequence continues at coordinate 251,658 of VWZK01019989.1, forward strand.
ACTTTGACCCTGACAAATCACTTCTTTATTCGTCTCTTTGCTCTGCTAACAATGGCAATCACAACTCATTTTCCAGTGAAAAATAGACTGGGTGGTGAAGGAGGGTCCCTAAGTCAGGTTTTCTGCTGCTGTTCGTGGAAGCTTTTACATTAAGGTGTTTTGCAAGAAATCCTTTTGTCTCATCTTTCTTCGTGGGTAGTAAAATGGAGTAATCTCTTTTTCTCCTTCAAAGAAGATATGAAGATGAGGAAAGAAAAGGGAAGAGAAAATTCTTTGAGCTAAAGAGTATACCTGATCCTGTGCTGTTTAGGTGTTGGTATATTCATACACACACACACATGAGATAACTAATATTTGTCATGGTAAATTGAAACTCGCTTTTCTGTTTGTGACTTCTCTTCTGTCCTCTTCTCCATGTACTTTGCATGCAGACACACACACACATATGTATATACAGATACAAAAGAGGCAGAACAAGATCCTAGTTGCAGAAGTTAATGGCACTAGTGAACTTCCTGATGTGGTTGAGAGGTACAGGCTCTAAGCTGCAGAGGAAAAGTTCGTGGATGACTGTCTTTACCCATCAGTCTTAAATAACCTGATGGATATAGTAATTCTATAAAGAAATATAAAAGCTTCCTTGTAGGCTTGTGTTTTAATGTAACTGGGAGAGAAATGACCTATATTTACAATCTGTAGGCCTGTAGAAGAGTGAGTTTGTTTCCTTATGAACAATAATAATTTTCCAAAGGCAGAAGTTTACAGAAGGTGTGTCTACCTATACTTCTGGCAATTGCTGTGGAATAATGATCAGCTTAGCAAGCCACCTTCTCTGTGCCAACTAGAGATTGTATTTCTGATCTTTTGGCTTTGTTTGTTAATTGAAGGGGAAAAAAAAGTATTAAGTAATGAAAATAGTTCTTTATTGCTAAGTAAATGTTTGTGTGATGTCTCTGTGCATGAGAAGCCAAAACTAATCTGTGTTTTTAACATTATAGTCCAGGAGTTGTTGTCGGAGGACCAAGGATGTAGCCTACCCGCCACACCACAGTCCATTTCAGATCTCAAGTCACTGGCCACTGCATTGCTGGAAACTATCCATGAAAAAAACATGGTCATACAACACCAAAGGCAAACCAACAAGTAGGTAGCATGACTTCTCAGTAAAATTGAACTTACCAAGCTATGCAAAAGTCATAGTTTTGGGGGAGTTTCAGGGAAGTGGGAAGGAAGGTCTGGTTTTGCATATAATTCACTGTCATTGTCAACTGATGGGTTTTTAGTTTTTAAGATCAGGTATGTGCTTAGAGAAACATTGCATTTTCAAAGTAAAATCTGGGGTTCACATAGACCTGTCTGCCCCTGCTAGGCAAGGATTGATTTACTGCTCAGGTTTAAGACAAACCGTAATAACCCAGGGCGCACTTCTGGAAGGTAGTCATTAGGGAGGGCTAAAGAAAAGCTAACGGGAGGAAGGACACCCTGGACCTGGAGGAGGAGATATATACTAATTGGTTGTTAATGCAGGAGTTTGCTTATGAACACTGGTGGGAATAGTAAATGCACCTAGGAAAGGATCTGCAAAGATTTGGTGTAGTATTTGTCACAGACCAGCGGCCTATGTGTCACACAAATGATAGCTGTTGCTCCTATAGTTACATTGTCAAAAGTTGTAGGAGATAAACATGGTTGGATTGCTACTATATGATTTTTGTTTTTTTTTTTCAATCTGAACTGAACTTTCTAGGAGAATTTGTTTACTCTTAGCTGTTCTACTCATCAGTAGAATTCTTTGTGTCTTGCACAGCTCCTGTCATGGAAGAGTATAATAATTTTTTACCCATTTTCTGACTATCTGATGATATTATCGTCCTTATACATTGTATGAAAATCAGAGCTAGGAAGCATTCCTTGGTGCTGTGCTCAGGTTGGGTGTTTTTGGTTTTTTTTAACACTGAGTCACTACAGGTAGTCAAAGGTTATTCAGGCTTCTCAAATGTGCATCAGGACCAGATACCAGCAACAGGCAGACATCTTTCAGGAAAGGAAGGAGTAGTACTGAAGTAAACTGTATTGCGCTAGAACAGATTATTCATTTTGAAAGTTGGTAACTGATACTAGGCAGACTCCATTGCATAATTCTGAGTGATGTGGCAACAGAAGTGGAGAGCAGTCTACGGGCACTCTTCATACTCTTGAGAAAGCAAATGCCTAATCAGCTAAAGGGAGACTAAAGCAATGAAAATGTAGCCTGGATCTAACTGATGGCAGCTCAGTCAGTTCATGTCTGTGTGTCATGTAACGCAAGAGAAGTTCCTGCACTGAGCAGTGCTAATGAAAGGCTACCACCTGCTTATTCCCTTCTTACTGCTAAGGTAACATCAGAAGGAAGACAGCCAGAGAACAACTTTTGTTGTTCCAGGTATAACCAGTCTTTGCCTTTTACATCCTGATAATATCACTACCTGGTTAGAACACCAGGCATATTCTTGCCTGTAAGTATAGCAAACTTCCTCTCAATCTTGTATCATCTCTTACATCATGTGCAGTCTCTTGCATCTCTCAAATGTATCATTGCAATGATGGCTTTCTTTTCTGATACCATTGTCTTAAGAGCATGGGTTTTCTTGAGATAAGCCTTCACAAGGACATACAATTCTTTTGTCTGCATGCCCATTTGGTCATGTATAGCCACGGGAGTAGAGATTGGAGCTGTGCACAAACTAGTGTTCTGAAGATTAGGTCTTAGACGGAGGTCACAGTGCACACCTCTCCCAGGTCAGGAGTGTGCCCAGAGCTGTAGTATTGTATTCCCTTCAGGATGCTTCACGGAGAAAAAAACCTGAAACATAAATCCTGGAAATCCTGGGCAAGTTGAGTGAAGAGCCTCAGAAACACTCCTGTGTGGTACACTCATTCTTTTTGTCACCTTTGGCTTTAGTTGGATTAAGGAAGCTTTTAAGGAGCTAGGAGGAATGGGAACTGTTTCAAGTAGAAACACCTATGGCACAAAAGAGTTAAAGTGAAAAAGGGAAATGCGGGTAGGACATCAGGGAAAAACATTCTTTATTTGAGGTGCATTAGCTGGTTGTTTGGGGGCACATAGATGCCTTGTAAAAATACTAAAGACTGCTGACTTCTGAAAATGGGAAAGAAACTGCCCACCCGTTGGGGAAGGTTAGAGGTGAGAGTGAGGTCAGTGCACAAGTAAAAAAGACAGGGCCACAAAGTGGTACTAGTAGAAGGCGCATTCTTTTGTTGAAGATACTTCTCCATTCGAAGTAGGGAGTTGAGAAGGATGTGGGGCTAGAGAGAATCGTAATGACAAAAGGTATTACATAAATCAGAAGGCAGAAGTCATTTTCTTCACCCCTCTGTCCTGTTTGCCTGGCTTTCCCTATGCAAAGGGCATGTTTGGAGGACGCAGTTAATTTTTGAGATTGTTATGTGAGGAAAGTGAGACTAACTGGGTAAAAAACATGAGGTTCAGGGAAGAAGTCCTGCTTTTGATATTTGATAGATGATTGATCTGTTAGTGATTCTATTATCAGTAAATGAGGCTTTTCAGACCCTATGAACTTGTTTTCCTCCAGTTAACCTACTTTGAAGTCAAAACCTCTTTGTTGCCTGCAGATTGAGATATGGCTATCTGAGTTTACAATAGCAGAATGGTAGATTTGCTGATTAACTGAAGCAATAGCAAGACAGTGAGGTTTTTTAATGTAGATTAGAATTTGAATGTGCTGTTGAAGTTGACTTTCTGCTGTTATGCTGTTGTTAAAAACATCCGTTGCCACTTGCTCTTGGAACAGACACACTATTATTATTGACGTTTTTTCTAAATATGTGGCAGGATAAAAGCAGCTGTGGGAGTATGTGCCTAGGAACAAGTAGGCTAAATCCAGCCTTCACTTTTTTAGCCCCACTTACAGAGAAAAAAAAAAAAAAAAGTTGTTGTTTGGGAAGAAAATGGAAAATTCCCTAGGTGATTGGTAGCTACTACTGCTAAGTTTAAGTCCTATGTTTTTCCTCATAAGCACGTCAGCTTAATTTGAAAAGGGAGTTGTAAATGAATTCTGTATGCAGTAATGTGTTGCAAGATTAAATAGTTACCTAAATGCAAAAATAAACAGCCCTAACGCTGCCTAGCAAGTCGATAAAAATCTTTTTTTCTTCTGCTAGCAATACATCATTTATTAGGTGTCCCTTTTAGTGCAATTTGTTCCTGAAATTGCCGGCACCCATGCAAGCCAGAACAGTGTAGAAGCTGCTCTACTGCTTAGACACGTTGCACTAACTTTAACATTCCTAACTTGGGCAAGCTGTCTTCACCAAAATTATAAAAAGGATTGTATCAGTCTGTAACTGAGTAAATGCTTGTATGTGACATATAGAGCTATATATGTGGCCATGACAGACCCTATTTACAGGTGTTTGGGCGATTGCATCTGTATGAGGCTGTATGTCTTCTCTAGCAAGATCTAAGTTGGAAGAGAGGTGATGGGAGCTCAGGTGCTGTAAACCAGCACAGCTCCCTTCAGATTATGGCCATGTGTGTTGGGAAGCATGGGAGAGCAAGAAGGGAGCTTCTCAATTCAACTGGGAGCGTTGCTGCTGTTACCTGAACAACAGATTTCTCTTAGACCTTATCCTGGAGGGAGGTTTCGATTAACTTCCTTGTTGCGTTAGACACATGACCTGAGGACAATGGAAAGAGGTATCAGCACCTTTGGCCTTGACGTGATCCTTGTGTTTTAGTCAAAGGATCTGGTCCTCTATAGCTAGAGATAAAAAAATAGATGAAGGAATTTGATGCCGCCAACCCGTGCAGTGCTTTTAAAAATACCTGCTGTTCTAGGCCACCCCACCTTGGTCTTCCCACAGCACGTACGGAAGTAGCAGATTATCTGGAGGTCACAGAGGAGGGAAAGGAACAGGATAAACCATGCTGGGTTCAAGATTGCTTTCACATTTATTTTTCAAAATACATTTCATAAGAACTTGCAACTTTATGTAAGATTCTTTTCTCCCATGCTTGTCTTCAGATAATGTGGTTTGAAGCAAACTAGAATCATACTCATCACTGAATGTATTTTGCTCTCTTCCCGAATGAAAGGAGCAGGGTTAAGTATTGTCCTCTCTGCCAACCCTTGTTCAGAGCCACGGAATGATCCTCCTGTGCAAGAATCTGCAGCAAAGGTTAAAAATAGCTCGGCACCTCTTCTGAGGATCCAGTAGGAATTATCAGGATATATGTTCTCCAAAGCCTTTGAACTAGTGTGGTACAGCTGGTAAATTAATTATAAAATTTAAGAGAAGCGAGAGAAAAGTGACTTTGCTATTGTTGCCTGAATTCCGAGCAGTAGCAATAACTGAACTTGATGCAAAGGGTTGCATTTCCTTCTGTGATACGGCTTGCAGGGAGGGCAGTATCTTTTCCCCCTTTTCTGCCCTGGAACTACTGCTGAACTACTTATAAACATAATAAGGATTTTTTTCTTTTCCTGGCAGAAACGCTGAACTTGTGACCCATTTGTGGTGACAATCATTAGCCAAGTTAACAGTTTTGTCAGCTCCCTGACTGAGCTGATGTGATGCGGAAGAAGTCTTGCATCATCTCCCTCTGTTCCCTTTAAGCCAGGGGAACTCCAGGTCCTTCAGCTGGCCCTTGGTGAGGCCTTAGACAGGGAGATGGGAGTAAGCTCCCTGTGTGCAAGGTAGAGCTTCTCGAAAGCTGCTCGGGGTCTTTCTCCAACACCTGTTGCAGAGCACAGCTGCTGGAAGTCGGGCCCTACGCGGGGATATGAGAATTGAGTTATTGAGGCTCAGTCTCTCATACCAGACGGAAGCATTTTCGAAGCGGAATCTAGACTTGAAGATTTTTGAATGTAATTGGAGAAGAATGTAATAGATCCATTGTAACCTTGGTAACCTGTTTGATTGCTGAGTTTCAGTGGGGAAATAGACATAACTTCTCCTAAATGTCTTCTCTCCTCTGTTTGCAATGTGATGGACTGTTTGCTTTTTAGCTGATATACACCCCTGTACCTCTTGGTCCTTTCCTTTCCATTTATTATAAGCTTTGCCTGTTTTACGTTCTTCCTCCCATCTTGATATTTTTGTCATCTTTAAAACACTTAGAGGCTTTTATTGTGCCGTGGCAAAGATCTCGCAGTAGAGCTTTCACAAGTACTTTGTCCTTGTTAATCAATTTTTCCACCCCTTTAATATTTGCTGGGTTTGCTATCTTCACATCCTTCCCAGATTCTGCCATCTTGTCAGTTATGACATTCCCAGTATGCTCCAGAGGTCTGCAGCATAAAACCCTGGCTGGAGAGCACCCAATGCAGTATTCCACAGCTCTGGTGAGCATGGGAAGATACCATTGCCTTGCTGTGTTGTGTTGTGCTGCTTCTCAGCATTCAGTTCCAATTTAACTGGCGGATCCTATTGCTGTAATTTGATGAGTAAAACTTGCTGTCCATTATCTCTACTGTTGTGTTTAGAATTGCTGCCTCATTTAGGTTTCTCACTCTGTTGAGTATTGTTCGGGCTTTATTTAGAGACTTCTGACTCTAGGAGACTTGCTGTGCCTGTGAGAGAAACGCTTTCAAAAATTCATTGGAAAAAAAGAGCTTTCTTTGCAAGATAGAAATCTCTTATTTGATCTGGGGAGAGAATTAAGACTAAAAGTTAAATCCTGCAGGAGAGCTAACTGCAAATAGTATTTGTGTAGGAGTCAGATACAAAAGAAGAGATGACCCAAGTAATGCAGTGAAAACTGAGAGTGGGTGATAAAGGCACTAAAGAACCAGAAGCTTTTTAGTAAAGTAGAAAACAGAATTCAGCAGTAAAAGGAAAGATGTAGTGGAAAAAATATTCCTTGCCATTATAAGTAATCTTCATGATACAGAAACATCTGTGAATAAAGGACTAGGCCAAAATTGTGTCTTAGAACTTCAAAATCAGTCTAGATGTTGTCTCGAGTTTTCTGTATTTTGTCTGCATAGCTTTTACTTTCTGGTTTTAGCTGTAGAGTAAGTAGAAGTAACCAGGAAGAGATATTTACAGGCATAGAAATAGAAATATTGTGAGTTGCTATTCTTTGTCTTTACTGAAGGACAAAGGTTGCGTATCCAGTACATCCTAGAGGTTATTTGTTTGGTTGGTTCTTTCAAACTGTGGGGTAGATTAGACAACTATATTTCATTTTCTTTTAACTCTAGGGGAGGTTGTCCGTTGCCATCAGTGAAAAGAGATGACTGTAACAGGTTTACTGCACTAGTTAAATAACAGGTTAAAAAGTCGACTGTAGTCATGTAAGCAGTTGGGCTTTGGTTACCTTAGTATAACAAGGAATTTCATCTCAGCTGACTATCCCTGGCTTTTTTGTTTTCTTTTTCCAAAGAATTCTAGGTAATCGAGTGGCAGAACTAGAAAAGAAATTAAGAACTTTGGAAATTGCTGGCTTGTGGAGTCTTCCAGGTTAGTAAAAATTCAAGAGAACAGCTTGCATTATTTAGTTTTCAAGGGTATATTTGCATTTAACAAAAGCCTGGCTGTAATTTTTTTAATGACAGTTAATTTGCAAATGTGCTGTTCAGCACATTTGCAAAATGAGAAACCTCTAACAAATGTTGAAACCAAAGATCACGAAACTCTTTAAAAACTTAAGTCAAATATGTATTCTGGAAAAAAATAAATTTTAAATACTGGAAATAATCAAATTATCTCTGTAGTCTGCGGGCAGAAAAAGGGAACTATTTTATTTAAACAGCTGTATAAAATGATTCACAGGCCATTATGTTTTTTTTAAAAAAATGTTTATTAACTTTGTGCTTCTTGTAGCTTCCATGGATTTTATCACTTCATTTCTAATGTTTTTCTGTAGAATAATAAACTCTGAGAAATTGGAAATGTAAACAATCTTAAATTTTCTAGTCCATCTCTCCAGAACAGGCATATTCCCTGTAGCATCTTAAGTATTGTATTTGGGTTTGAATTACTCAAGTAATGGGAGATTAATCTGCTTCCTAATAGACCTCACTGTTAGGAAAATGTGCAATATTTAATTTACATTTACTTTTTGCTTCTTTTCTTCCCATTACACCTAATTGTATCTTCTTTAACCACTGCAAATTGTGCTGCTCCGATTTTGGTGTTTGCCTCATTGGGCTTTGTTTACAGCTTCCTATCAGCGCTGCTGGGGGTGGGAGATAGCGTGGTTTAGGCTTCTAGTTTGGGGGCTCTGTTTTTTCCACCTACCCTTTCCATCTAGGGGAAAACATTTGACAGTGCTGAAGAGACCTTGTGACAAACGTGTGCTGTTCAACTCTTTGGCCTGCTGTGGTGTATTTCCACTTCAGCTTACCCATCACAGGCACTCTCCATCACTTTGCTGGAACTGACTCTCTTCTTGGCACTTCCCAGAACTGAAGGTCTCGCATTTATTTCCATGGATTACTCTTCTATTAGTCACCTACACATGGTGTATGTACCCAGTGCATTTGTCCCTCTCCACATTCTTCAAAAGATGCAGGTGAAATATTTGTCCAAGACCCTGCTAATGCGGTTCTGTACATGAGTAGAAATGTGTATCATAAACTCACCAATGAAAGGCACTGTAGGCTTGTTTTTTAAAAAATATGTTTAAAAAAAATGGAACAGTGGGAACTTCCTGCACTCTTGTTCATCTGTGTAATTAAGACATCAAATTAATGTTTATACAATAACAACTGTCTCTTTCCTTCCTTTCTTTTGCTGCCTGAAGGCCTGAGCTACAATGTCTCAGTGGGATTCGGGAGTAGGTTCTGCTTAACGTATATTTTTAGTAACTGATTTTAGCAGTACGTTAAATATTGTCACTGCATGTAAATAAATGGAAATGTTATCTGAACATTTTTACGTCCGGCAGATTAAGATGTTGGGTCAAGTGAGTTAGATGACCACAAGAGAAATAGAGGCTGCTCTACAAGACAGTTCCTTTACATTGAGGAAAGTAGTAAAAAAGGATGATCTTAAGTAGTTGTGAGGGAATTTTACACTGAATTGCAAGTTCTGTTCAGCCTCAAGGTTTGTTGATTTGCTGCTTGCCTTTTAAATCAAGAGCGCACTTTAGTTTCCAAGTGCACTTTAGTCCCAAGGTGGTCAGAAAGAGCCTTGCAACACCTGGTGGGTCACCAGTTTTCTCTTCAGAGCGCAGAAAGCTTCTGCTCCATAGAACAGCGGTGTGTAAGAAATAGTGTGGGAACTACCACTGTGGACTCTGCAGCTGAATGTTGGCTGGGGTGAGGGGCAGAACACGCAGAGTATCTCATCTAGTCAGTCTTAAATCCAGAGAGGAAAAATATTATTTGATTGTGAGTTGAACATTTTGTCATTGAAAAAAAATACGCAGATGAAAGCTGATGTTCAGTGTAGCCCTGACAGAAACACAAGTCTTAAATTGCAGGTTTTTAATCTGGAGTTAGTGGTCTCACTTAAGCATCGTTGTCCATATAGCATTTATAACATCCACTGTCACCATGATGTTAATATCTTCTAAGTGGAGATGATAAATTATGTTAGTAAACTTTATCCTATTGAAGAAAGAGCTTGACCACTTCTAGTTTTTTGTTAGTTTATATATTTGTCATCTGCTTTTTGAGCAGTGCATGAATGAATGACGGGGAAGCTAAATCAAGAGGAAGGGCATATTTAATTTTTGAAATGGTGAAACTGGTAGCATAGTTCATTTTCTGTAGAAATTCTGCCTGCTACAAACTTGAGCTTCCCCTGTTTGGAAAATGGGCTTTAATTAAACAAACCTCTTTCAAGGTTCATTGCTGAAAAGAAAGCAAGCTTGGGCATAGATTTGGCTTTGATTTTCTTTTTTATGAGCTTTCTTGCCTTGAGAAGGAAGGAGAGAATTTGCAGAAGAGTTTAATTCTTTGCTTTGTCTTAGGTACATTGTGGTTCAAATATGCATGCAGAGTATGTTAAGCATATTCAGTAACAGCACATGGTAAACACCACCCTATTCCTTTCACTATTTGATGTCTCTAAACATTCAGATAAGTAATTCTGTATTTTTCAATATGTGTCCTTTCCTGAAAATTCCAGATTTCCACTGGGGGGGGGAAAGCCTAAGAAAAGAGCTGCTCATGACTCAGCCTTTTTGTGTCTGGGATGATAAGAAAGTTTCGGCACTGCCTCTTGCTCTGCGGTAATCGGCACTGATCAGAGCAGGGTAGAGTGAATGGGCTCAGCAGCTGCTGTGGCTGTAGCCAGCTGCAGCGGTGTAGGGTGCAGCAGGGGTTATAAGAGGATACCCAACCCTGGAGAATAAAATGAAGAATTCACTACTACTGAAAATATAGTTGTTTGCTTATTTTGAGATCTGTATACTTTTCACTAAAGTCCTTGGAAAATTCATTAGAGGAACACAAAGCTATGGAAGTTACGAAATTGAGCTTACACGGCAGCTAGTTGAAATTCCCTATGTGTAACCCAACTTCAGATCATAATTCACAGAATATAGTAGAGTAGTACCCCCATGTCGCTCCTTCATGAATGGATGTGAGTCACTGTTGGTAAATAAATACACATCGGACCTTTTGGGCCACATCTGTTGCTTAGTTGTGTGGATACTGAGCTTAGCTTTATTTTCTGTAACCAAGTTGATTTTTAAAGAAAAATGTGCAAGTAACTGTGTTTACTGTGTAAATACTGGCTGGAAGTCAAGAAGGTTGTTTTTTTGAAGCTTGTCTTGCAATCTTCTGGGACTTTAGCTCAGGCTTTAACTTTTTTATTCCAAAAATAAAGTCTCTGCTTAGTACTTTCCTGTTAAAGACACCCTCCCCCTCGCAATTTTTTGTTCATCATCTTTTTGAATTCTACTTCCTCTGTTGGATTCTTTTGTATCTTTTTGAATATGGGCTACTTTTCACTGTGTATGAATATCAATGGGATATTTTCATACCGCTAGTTCCCTGTATGATTTAGTTCTTCTTCTGACACAGACATTCCTTCGCTGTTACAGGGACGTGCATTTGTCTAGGGGCTTTTGCGTTTTGAAATAGCCATCGGATTTGTTTTGCCTTTTCTTTTTTTTTCATTTTAATTATTTTTGCCTTACACTCAGGGGGTTCTCAGCTTGGCTGTTAGTTAATATTATTTTCTATTACTTACTATGGTGAAGGCAGAATTCTGATGCATAATTGGCAGGAGGATCAAAGCTTGGCAAGATCCATGTTTCAAAAGCATTAATTGCATTCTTATTGCTGCAGTATATACCCCAGTATTTTAAGAATATAAAAACATCATTAATACCTTCAGGATCAAGGTATTTAAAGCCAGTGCTTTCAAAAGTAGTTAGGGCTTGGGGTAGTCCAGTTAGCCTCCATGGAAACAACTTGCCTTTCATTATTTTTTAAGTAGGTACCAGAACTTTCTCAGAGCTGGATTTATTCTGGGTGTCTCCTGACCTGGTGCTCTTTCGAAAGTCTTTGTCTTGAATGGGTGATTAGATTTAGGATGTTGCCTTAAGGTGAAACGTACAAACAGTTATAGAGGGGAGAAGTGGTTGTTACATAAATGTCCCTTCTTATGGAGATAAATAGAGCGGTAGCTCACTGCCTCCCCAGCCATTACTTATCAGTTGGCAGTTGTTCTGGAGGCCACGCAAACACCACGCTTAGCTGATCTTGCACATTTCCTGCCATTCCCCCTCTAGGTTTAAGGTAGTGTCAGTCACTAAAAACATGAGCTTCCTGAAGAGCGGAAGACTTCCTAAAGGATCTGCAGGTGTTGCTTTCTGTATTTAGCAAATATATACAGACTAGGCATCTACAGCACAGTCCTCAGCTGGAGAGTTTCTTGCACGATTTTGTCTGCAAAAGAGCTGGAAAGTTGCCCTTTTCCATTTGGTTTAAAACAAAACTGCTCAGAAATGTTTTTGGAAATTTCAGATTAAAATCTCTCGTGTTCCCCAGCATTGTTTACTTGTTTGCTCCCTCAGTTCTTAGTTACGCTAAGCTTTTAATACTTTTTCAAGGGAGCATTGTAGAAGAATGTGTGTGTGAGTCTGTAGTGCAAAACTAAGTGTGTAATACAAGCAGGTTCATCATTGAGGCAGAGTAATAGAGAGTAAAGAGTCAGTGCTGAACACTTGCTGGTAAAAGCATGCAAATGATCCATTACTCATTGTAAAACTTTTGGTATGATCTGATTATTAATATTCTGAATTGAATGCTAATTGCTAATACAATTTGCTGCATACAGCACCTGGTCTTCTTTCAAAAGCTGTTCTTTACTCAGTACTGTGGGTAAAAATATAAACCTTTTCTGTGTTTGACTTACATATTCCAGCTCCAGTATGGAGTATTTTTTCCATGCTATCGAAGGATCGTTTGAGATGCTTTTCCTGTTCTGCACTTTTCCATAACATTGCAAAAAAAATTGTCAGATGTGTTTCAGTATCATTGGTGGTTAGTGGATGGAGTTGGTAAATTAATGGCTCTAACCTCTGATTGTTTCAGGTGGAAAGGATACCATAACATTCAGTGACCCAGCCTTGCCTGTTATACAGCGCTCCAGGTCACCGTTGTTAGCGTTTCCTGATAAGCCACAGAAAACTGAAGTGCAAGGTGAGCGCCTGGAACGTAAGGAGCATGATGAGAGCTGAGCACTCATTTCTTTCCAAATAAAAAGTAATACATTTTCATGCTGGGATAACAGAAGGCAAAGTTTCAGTGGTCACAGAGATTGAATAAATCATCCACAACTGAAATGGATAGATGGTCCCAGTACAAACAGTAAAAAGCAACTGAAAAATGGCTATTGAATAGATTGCACAGGGCTAGGGATCAGGTCTTACAGCTCAAAGAATTTTCCTGCCAGAGAGCTTGATACTGTGAGAAGTTATTCATGCCATCTATGTTAAAGTTAACTGCCTCCTGGTCTTTTTCCCTCAGTTCAAATGCACAGTAGGAAAGCAGTCTGTGGAACTGGCTTAGCACTTTCCTGCATTATAGCAGATATCTAGATGAAAGGCTTCCTGATTGCACCTGGTAAATTGAAATACCCGACTCACTTTCCCAGAGAAACAGGCTGCTTTTTTTATACTCTTCCATATGTTTTGTTAAAAATCCTTCCCCAATAGCAAGCTTTAACATCTTTCCAAAGACAGGCTTAACTTTATTTGACAGTAGCAGAAGATAGTGTTTTGCTGATAACCTTGGGTTTTTTTCATTAGTTTTTCATAATGGATGGGAGATGGATTATTATGTTTGCCTATCGGCATTTGGATAAGCTCTTTAATGGGCATAACATTTTGGTATGCCCAGATCTTACTCAGCTAACCATGAAGCATCATAAACAATTTATTTGTTAGTCCTGAAACTAAATAGATTGTGGCTTAATTTTGACTTAATTATCCATGTCATCATCTGATAAAACTTGACAGCCAGACTGATCACTTTTTATGATCTTGATCAGCTGATATTTTTGCTAAAAATAAGAAGTGAAACTATAGTGAGCAGTGAGTAATAATAACTCATAAATATTCATTTTTGCCTGTTTAATCATTGATTTTTAATAAAATTTGCAGTTACTGAAAGTATTTACTTGGTAGCATTACGCTCTTTTCTTTATGTGTTTGTCCTAGATGGGGTTGCTATTACAATTTCGATTAAGTCACCTGTCAGATCTCATCAGCTCTTGTTTCTGTTGCTTTGTAACACTGCCAAACTTTAGCTCTGGGCTGAAGCTTTCCATGCTGTGTTTTCTACTTCAGCTGATTTTTTTCATGTCAACCAAATCACTTTTTTTTGTGTTAAATTGTGATTACCATGTGGGTTTTGGAGCTTTTTGGCTTTTTGTTTGTTTTTAAACATGAAAGCATCTAGTGTATCTGTAATTGAAAGGAATTTGAAATCTGGGGAAAAGGTTTCCACCCTGACAAACAGGCTAAAGTTGGAATATACACAAATATATACAAAACCAATATTGAACTCAACCCTCCTGATGGCAGTTGTGTTACTGTCACCACTGATGCTGTGGAGCAGGCACTGGGAAAGTCCCATGCTGGACACAGCATCAGATGGGAACCAGATCTGGGAGCTGGATTCTGGAACTGGATTCAGGAATGTACAAACGGGGATCGAAGGCAGAACAGACAGAGTCCTCCTTGGACACCTGCCACTGAGGAAGAGAACTTGACCCTTGTGATCCCTCAGCTTTATGGTGAATATGGCGTATATGGGATGGAACCCCTCATTGATCGGTTTAGGGTCACCTGTCCTGGCCCCTCCTCCCTGCAGGTGCAGCCTTTTACTTTCTGCACCCCCAACATGGTGCACAGGTTTTAGCAGTGGCCTTGGTCTGCCCAGGAGCAAGAGCCTTTCTGCACATCGGTCCTTGGTAGTAACTGTAAATATCGAGTATTACCAGTTCTAGAAGCAGACACTGTCTGCAAAAATATACCATTAACTTCAGAAAGTGCAGTTAGAAGAGACTGAGCTTAAAAGTAAAGCTACAGAACAGAATTAGTTCTGTTCTAACTCAAACCAGGACACAGGGGAAGAGTAGAAGAAAACAGCCTTGGGGAGGAGAAAGCAGAAAAGGATTAGGCATGTGGCAGTCATGGGAAGAATCATCACCCACTTTCCTCCTCCCCATCCTGTAACAGAGCCAAGATCAATCACAGAAATCCTGTCATTGAGGTGGAATAGGTTAAGAAATGACTGTTCTGCCTGCACAAACAGCTTGCTTTCTTTCCCTTTGCATGTGGTCCAGTATACCTGATAACCTGCAGTGAGAACTCGGACAAAATTCACCTCCGTGATAGGTTAAATAAACCGGGCCAGCTTTTCAATGACATAGGTGAGCACATCTGTACTGCCAGCCATGCAGGGGATGTAGTATCTTCTAGCATTAGGTGGAGCAACAATAACTTCTTCTGTTGCTCCAGATCCTTTTTCTGGAGGTTGTTTGGGGCTGCCATCTTCCCTTTGAAGCCTGGAAAGCAAGCAGTGTGTTTTTGGCTGTAGGGCCTGTCCCTGTGCTTGGAGTCACACAGCTCCTCTGCAGTCAGCAGCTGCATGGGAGTGATACACTGAGTCACCCTTTGTGCCACTCTGATTTGAGAAGGACTGTCTGCTCTTGAGCTTTTGGAGCTTGGTGCATATTGCGATATTTCATCTATACTGCGTACCTTCACAGTTTGGGGGAGCTGCCTGGCAGCTGAGAAGACCATAGGAAAGCGTGATCTGCCTCAAGTCCAAGTGTGCCCTTGGTTTAAAAGTATTCCAGAAATTCAAAAAAACAAAACCACTTTTATTTTCCTATTAGTTGATTGATCAGTTGAGTGAAAGCAAAATAGCAGTTGATAAGCAGAACAGCAATGAAATTGTTACCTATCTTTAAATACTGGGCCTGAGTCACGTCAGTCAGCTGTGGTCCTTTAAATGGTGCCACTGATATTTGGTGGCTGTTTGGCCCAGGACATATTTTTAGCTTTTGCACTAACATACTTTCTTTATCAGAGCTTTCTATAGCACATCAAATCATAGAATGTTAGGGGTTGGAAGGGACCTCTAGAGATCATCTAGTCCAACCTCCCTGCCAGAGCAGGATCACCTAGGGCAGGCCACACAGGAACACATCCAGGCGGGTTTGGAAAGTCTCCAGAGAAGAAAATGTTGCTCTAGCTAGATCTACAGATAATGAGAGGGGTTTTTTTCATCTAATCTATCTTCTTACCCTGGTATCATCAAGGCCTGTTTTAGTCTATACTTGAATGCTAAAAGTCTGTAGGATATGCTGTGCAGTTCCTGTGTGAAAATATGTAACGTAGTAAGTCCTATGAATGAATGACTGTCTTGTGCCACCAAATTTCACTTTATCCAATGCAGAGGATGGATAGTGTCACGGGATAGATTGCATCTGATCATCAGAGCTGCTAATGAACAGCTATTTGGGTTTTTTTCCTCATTTAATTGAGTGCATTGTTCCTGCTGCATTGCCTGTGTGCTGTTTCAAGCATTCCTTGAAGAAAACCCCACCGTTTTTCTGTGAACTTTTCTCTAGTGATAGAATGCTTGGAAACATTTTATCTTCAGAAAGTTGCAGCAAGGTGCGTTGGGATGGTGTTAACCTGCTATAGAGGGAGGAAACTGAGGTGTGCAAAGAATAAGGTAGAAGGCCTGCTAGTTTTGAGTGCCTGTTTGAGGTACTTAAGTTTTGGCTCTTTTTGGAGCATTTTGAGTACGTGTGTTCAGGTGTACAACATGAGCAAAGCAGTACTGGAAATCAAGCTCCTAGGTTTCCAGTGGAGTGCTCAGATAATGAGGATTAGATCCAGTGGGTGATCACCTTTTGAAAGTTAATTTATCTTTGCCTGTTCCACAGACTTAAATTCCAGCCCTTCAGAGTAGCATTCCTGGCCTCCTTAATGGTAGTAAGAGCATCTGTTCCCTTCATGCCAACCCTTGTCTCGCTCACTCGGCAGCCCCCAAATTATTGAGGCGGGTCTGGTGGAGACAGTGTTGTCCTGGCTCTGGTCCCTCCCTGCAGCCAGGCCACCCCGGGCATTGTGTGAGGCAGGGAGAAATAGAATAAATGCTCGTATATTAAAAGGTGATGCAGCTGCATGACAAGAGTCATTTTAAGCTGTCAATACAACCAGACTTCTGGCATTTCCTAATTTTTCTTACTGGACTTCACGAGCTTATTTTCCATCAGGCTTTTTGTCCTTAACTGAGATGAGGACAAATTTTTTCTCTTCCTCAAAGCTGTTTGTTTACACATTGCTGTTTTCTCTACTCTGATGCTTTGTTCAGTGTTTGCCTTTTGGTATAATGGTATATTTAAAATTCTTCCACTGCCTCTTTGTTTTATGCTGTTACCCAAATTAGAATAATCTTTTACATTAGGAGAAATGTCGCATGAAACTTCATTATTGGATGAAACCCTGTGAAAAACTCCAAATAAATGGAGCTTGTGTTAACCCCTGAGAATGGTAGTGATGTGGGGACTGATGTTAAGCTGTGCCAAAGATATCTGTAGCTGAGTGCCTCACTTAGAGTTTATATTGCTTTGAAAAAGTTTGCCTGACCTTGCGTTCTACAATATGGTATCAGCTGTGACTCTTGAAGAGTTGGGGAAAGACAGGCTACAAAATGGGGCCAGATCCACCAAGAAACTTCGTGTCAATTGCTTATCATCTAAAAAATGAACCTGGGATGGGATAGGGAATAACTCTTAGAAATTCCTTACTGAGGTAAACATCTCTGTGGCACTGGTGGTGATGTGTAATAAATACCTGTGACTGACTAGAGCATCTCACTGTTCTGTTTCTCTTTCAGCGGAGCAGAAGGGAGAACGTGATGCAACTTGTGCTCTTGCAAGTGAGTCCCTGGCTCCAGAGGGAACAAACTTAAATAGCAGAAACCAAACCAAACATTTTTATCCTTCATTACCCCAGCTAACTTCCAAGGAAGAAGATATAAACAAGCTCGGAAGTCAGATAATTAAGCTGACGGCGCAGGCAGTTGCAGAACTGGAAGGGAAAAGAGCAGGCTCTTCCGCAGGGGAGGAGAACATGGTGGTTGGAGCAGAGCTTAATGGTTCATCTGAGGGAGAGTTCCCGCTTTCCAGCCCTGACCCGTCCGACCCCACAGATACCTCAAACTCGGAGAATGAACAAACAGCTGAAGCCGGGGCCCTGAAAGACAATGATGGAACCTCAGAGAGCGATTGTGAAATTCCAAATGAAAGAGAGGATCAAAATAGCACCGCGGATGTGGTGTGTACAGAGGACCCTGGAAGGCATGAAGGGCTCAGTGTTACGACTGCACACACAAATAACAGCTCTGAGGAGCTTCCGGCGTCAGAAAACAAGAAACCATCTGATCCTGCTGAAAACTGTGAATATTTGGATAACAGTTTGGCTTGAGGTATGAAATCCAGGCCCTCGAGCATTTCACTCTAATCCTTTTGCAGCGTCTGTGCTGCTACAAATACAATCGGTGACACAGTGTGCCGGAGGGGTGATTTTTACATTGAACTGTTAGTATTTGTTTAATAAAGATGTTTTTCTGTTGGTTTTGGCTACAGTGTACCAAAAATATCAATTATCTAAGGGTAAGAATTAGTGAAGAGGTTTGATCATGTTGGTGTTCTGTAGCCATTTTAAGTTTTTACGTAGATTGATGTAATTTACCTTAGTGTAGCAAGGAGACTAATGATGCTGATTTATCACCTTATCACTAGGCTTCTGTTACATGTATGGTCCTAGTGCTGGACTGTATTTTAATGGCTAGAGGTATCTTCCAAGGATGAAAAATTTCAAGCGATAAATTGAGAAGCATCCTAAGGCTGCAAGCCTTTGCTTGTTTCTCAGACTGCATTCCATCTCTCTTTACATATAGTGACTGTAAGTAAAATCACTCTTTCCTTGTAGGAAATTTCTGACAACCATCCCTGTATGTGTGTAGTTCTCTCATTACAAATCTTTCTATCGTTTCAACTGTACAAAATTTTTCCTTCCCTCTCCCAGCTCATCTCATGAAAGCACAGGGAGCTGTTTCACCAGATACTGAGAACCCACTTTAATGAAGCTCTGAAGGAAATATCATCGGAGAAGCCGGAATCTTTCTGTGAGAAATGGCAATGCTGTTCCAAAGCCAGGAGAACCGGTGATGCCCTGTCCACCTCCTTGGCACTCTCAGTTACTGGAATTGCATTTGTCGACTTAGAGGAGCTGGAACAGCCCTCAGGCTGAGTAATGGGTAGTAGATTTCAGCCTACTCCATCTGTGCCCTCCTTTTTAAAGGAATCCGTGTCTCTTTTATTTTCTTATGTTTTAGAGTTAAGGGTAATTCTTCCTTTCCTCTTCATTTCACCAGTCTGTGGTGTGGTAGAAGGTTTATCTGCATTGTTGCTGCTTTCTTAAACTTCTTGCCTTGTGGATGTACTCCTAGGGAAACATTCCTGTAATAACTGGAGAAAAGGGAGGCTGCTGCGTCATTCCCTAGCTCCCTCCTGATGCTGGAGCTGTGCCACTCTGCTCCTAGGAAGGCAGCAACAAGGGAGCACTTAACGTTGAAGTCAGCAGCTGTTGGAGAAGGGGATGCACGTCCTTCCTCTCCTGTTTGGAGCATAAGGAATAGTCTCTGCAGCTGTGGAGCTTCTATGGGCCAACAGCCGTCAAGGCAATTTTTCTGCTGGCTTGGGACCTAATTGTCTGTAAATGTTCATTTCTCACTCGTAGAACTTGAAACCAATCAGAGAGAATTAAACCAAATTTAATAAAATACTACTAATAAAAAGGAAAATCCCTCCCAGATTGAGTCCTTCTTTGACAAATAACTGCCAGCTGCAAATTTTTACAGCCCACTTGTCAGCTACTGAATAAACAGAGTTTATATTAGCAATACTGACAAACTCTTCTGTAGATGGAAGATGAGCTAGCAGGTGCTGCTATAATCAAGGTGTCAGAGTCCATGAACAGTTTGTATTCAGCAGAAGAAAGGCTGTATGTAAATTATTACGTATAAATATAAGGAATGATGGTGGGAAGGTGAAAAATGCGGCTTGTCTCTGTCCTCATGTGTTTTCCCCAGCAGGTGCATTTGTGTAACCCTTTCAGTGTCTGCCTGCAGGCAGTAAAGCCATACTCATAGTGCTCCTCTTAGAGGTTTCCTTTCTCTATAAAGGTAATTTGACATTGCAGCATTTCACTTGATACTAAGCAGCAGCCCTTAGGAACAGAAACCATCTGTACATTTAAGCGTATCGGGAATATGAAGCAGTAGGAAGTTTTTGTTTCATTATCCAGATCACCATTTAAGTTCCTCATCACCTGAGAAACCGAGAAGAGTTTTAAGTATTTGAAAAATGGTTATGCTGTTCCCATTAATTGTGACTGACTGCATTATTGACTCATTTATATGACAGTACTGACAAGTCAGAAGAGAATTATCTGCAGAAACTCAAATCTTCAGGAGAATGTGGCAGGATTTTTTTCCTTTAATGCCTGAATGTCACACGAAGTAGCATTTTTTTCAAGATATATTATTTTCCATCTTTTACAGACTAATGCTGCACAGAGCTAAATATCAATGCAGTTGAAACTGAGGCAAGCAAATAGGAAAGTCAAGATTTCAGGTAGTTGAGCTCAGAAACGTTGAGGGTGTTACATTTTTGTTTCCCAATCCTGTATCTTTCCTGACCCACAGCTGTGTGAGTTCACATTTTGCTCCAGGTCCCTTAACAGCCAGTTAATGCCATTAATTAATGAAGAGCTTGATGCAAAAATTTAAGCAAGTAGAAGCAGTACTGGACCAACAGCTTTTTAGTGCCTCATTCCTTGATTCTTTTTAGTATGTTTTTTTTCGGTGAGAATATAGTGATGTACATCCCAACAATTAGGACATCTTGGCAATTGTCCTCACACCATCATCTGTCTCTCTTAGATGCCATTTTAAAACCTTTGCTATCGTTACGTTCCAGTGAGATACCTAGATTCCTGGAACCTCATTTTCAGTGCTGTATCAGTGTTGCAGTGCTATCCCTCTCCTTCCTGCCCTAGTGAATGTGTTTTCTAGCTATGTTTTTAACCTTCTCCCAGCAACACAAGACTGCAAATCCAGGAGACTTGTAGAAGTAAGACATCGTTGCTGCACTATGTGATAAACTAATGGAATATTCTTGTCAGTATCTTCCTTGGATGTTGCTGTAACTGATTTTGTTGTGCTATTAGAACAACGATTTATTTTTATTTTTTTTCCCCAGAGAATTAATTAGCATTTTGTTGTGGAATCGGCGCTACTTTAGAGTTTTCAGAAGGGGTTGGTTTTGTTTTGTTTCACTTTGTTTCATTTTAGATGTGTGTTCCCTTTTTCTAGGACTTCAGAAATGAAGAAATCTCATCCAGACATTGAAGCCTTTTTGGTGTTGGGCTCTGGGGAAGCAAACTGGGAAGGGAATGTTGTAGCAGGGGTATGGAGAAGATCCATTTCACAAACTGATTTTAAGGAGATTGTCTCACCTAAAAGTAAATTCATGCATTATCTCTGAGAAGGGGTTTGTTTGAATGTACAATGTTGTGGTTATTTGAAGAACGATGTTCACGGAATTTGTAAAATAAGTGTGTGAAAATGACAGATTAAGAAGCATCTTTTAGAATGCTGCTGCTTTTCTAAGCGAGGCTATTTTTAAGCACATGGGAATTTGTATAATAAAGACAGTGGAATTTCTTTAATCCATATGAGCTCAGGAATGTATTTCAAAATCTTAACTAAGATTAAGTTGAAAGTCTGCTACATTTCTAAAAGATAGGATTTTGTTTACCAGATTCCGTTTTGTAGTTTTACTTTCTAAATTATGCAGTGTAATTTATTTGCAAACCTCTTTTGTTGCTGCCTGAATTATCTGCAGCACATGGTTCAACTATATTAATAGATTTTGTCATCTTTAATAAAAACATTTCCTGATACGCTTGTTCTACCTGTTCGTTTCCTTTTCTCAATATCAGATGAACGATAGTCATGAGGTAGTGTTTTAGTATTTTCAGTGAGTTGTGGTAAATTTAAAAAGTAAAGCTTTAGTGAGTGAGAGTTTTAAGTCTGCGAATGATCTGACTTAAATCTTTGCACTGTCACTTCTCCCAGTCTCGATTGACTGATTTACTTCCTGCATTTTTGTGTGAAGAAGCACACTCAGTATTTTTTAAAAATAGTATTTATCTCTGATCTGCCAACTTTATCATCATCATCTAACCAGCATTAAAACTTGTATGTACCACTTCTTTAATAATAGCCACAAAGTAGAGACTCTAGGGAATTTTTGCTGGGGAAGTGACGGTGAACTGGAATCTTTCTTTTCGGTCTGCTGTCAGACGTAAACAGTGTGACTTAGCTATAGTCATGTGAAGAACGTAGAATCGTTGAGAAGCGTATACATGTCTGAGAATAAACTTGAAAATGCAAGTAGAATAATGCAGCGGGTCTAAAGTTTAAACCAGAAATGTCTGTACTTTCCCGTGTTTTTAGGGGAAGTCCATTATCTGGGTCTTGCAGCACAACACCCAGCACTGTTGAAAGTGTAGAGATCTTTTTACTTCCAGACTTGCAGCTAAATACAGGATAGCTCTAATGAGAGCAGTTTCTTGCTTATTCATATTAACTTTTTTTTTTTTCCTTTGGTGTCTTAACTTATGATCCCTCAAGAGCCCCTTACAGCACACAGACTCTACAGACTATCGACCGTATCTGTTTGCACTCTTACATGCGTTCAACTCCCAAACTTCATTAAAAAAGGAACCTTTTCAAGAAAATACATCACAGTGTTGAGTTGATGCTGGTTTTATTGATGGGCTTACAGAAAAGAAGCTCTACAAAGTAATACGCATTCCTTAGAAGAGCAAGCAAATGGAAATGGAAATCCTTTAGCTGTCTGCCTTACTGGCCAATGGCACAGCCCGAGGTACTTGGTGCTGCCCAGGCTGTAGCCAGCTTGTTGGTCTTCAGCCAAGCTCGGTTCTATGTTCGTTTGTTGAGCCCTCGCTTCTTCTTGTCTGTAACTTCGGACAGTTTCTCTTCCCACAAGTTCTTGTTACATATCCCAATCACGCAGCAAGCCAGACGTTTCCCAGCGTTTCCATTTTCCAAACTGGCCTTATTGTTGCCCTTGCCCATGTCGTCTTCCTGCTCATGGATCACAACGGATCTGCCCATGATGGAATATGGACCAAACATAGTGGCAAAGAGATTCGTTTTGCATTTTCTGATTTTGCCATCTTTAGGAAAAAAGTTGCCGAAATCCCCTGGGTGCCGAGGGTGATTCACGCTGAAAGGGTTATAGTGTCCTCCTGTAGAATCACAGCCATTGCTGAGGTCCCCAAGCTCATGGATATGTATAGCTCTCCCAGATTGATTATCAGCCAATGGAAACCCATCCAAGTAGAAAATGGCTTCTAATCTTCCATGTGAGTAATGCTGTCTGAATAAGACTTGTCCAGTCACTTGTGGCTTGTCAGCCTCTATTTTGGAGCTGGGCTTCATTTCACAAGTGGCGTAAATCATCCCATCAGTCTCATTACCAGGCATTACCGGATAGAGCAAATTCTTCCAGAGGTCGTTCACTTTTTTCTGTATGTCATGAAATGACTCTTGGCTCGGATTGGTTTCTGTCTCTGTCGTGACACCAGAGGCAGACAGGACGAGCCCGGTGACCAGAGAAAGAAGCAGAAGCATCTCGGCAACTGGGAGCCTGCAAAAGGTACAAGAAGCCACAAAGCATTAGGGGCATTTTGCAGCAGTATGGCTGGAGAGAAGGGCAGCGCAGCCTGTGGCAGCGTCAGGCGGAACAGCTGGAGCGTGGTCCCCGTGGGACTGCTGCTTTCTAAATCTGTCTGATGCGGTGGAACGACATCAGAATGCATAGGCATGTGTAAATGCATACAGCTGACACCCCCGACTAAAAGAAATGCTAGTGATTTGATACTTTACAGCAGATCTTGATCTTAAAAACTGCCTCTCTTTCCCTGCAGGAAGCCAGTAAGCCAAAGTGTTGTTTAATCTGGTTTGGAGTTTATATAGAAATTTTTCTCCTATTACAAATTCCAGCAAGAAAGTTTGCCAGGAGGCTTTTTTTTGGTCCACCTACTTAACCACTAGTTAGGCGTTACAAACAACAAGTGAAAATCCAACAAGTCGATTACCTTGCGGAGCTGCTGCGGAACCCGTCAGTAGTAGCTCTTTGCCTCTGCTCCCCTAAACCAAGATGTGATCGGAGAGAAAGGCAGAGCTGTCTGTAGTTGATGCTCATGGGAGCTGCGTGTTTGTGTAAAAGTTAGGTAATGCTGGCTCAGGGGAGGCGTCACCGGGAGAACTGGGGGAGGGGAGAGGGAAGGGAGGAGGGAGGGGGAAGAAGTATTAGGCATTTTGATTTTGGGGAGGGTGAAGGCTTTCTCCTTTCTCAGTTAGTTTGTTAGTCTGGCTCTCAGTCCTCACTGACGTTCCAGAAAAAAAAAGGAAAACAAGTTACCAAGCTTTTACATTAATCTTCTTTTTGATGACTTCATGTGCTGATCTAAACCGACCGACCTCCAACACACAGTGAGGGGAGAGGAAAAAGCTTTATTAAGGCACAGTTGGGCAGTTTGCTCACTTACATGCTAGTTGTCATGGAGCTGCTTTGCAGTTTTCTTTCTTTATTAGCCAAAATTGAAAGTGGTGCTTGAACAACGTGAACTGTTTCACCAGAGTTTCTGTGGTTTTGAAACCTGAGAGGCACAATTTAACCTGTCAGATGTTGAGGTACCTCTCAGCAATGCTGCTCTGTAAAGTTTTAAGGCTGTCTGCTACTTCACTTGCCAACTTACCTGCTCCACTGAAGTAGTTTTTTTCTTCTTTTGTTGAAAGAGCAGTGATTCCTTTCCAAAGAGAGAAGTAAGCAGTACTGGGGCAGTGCAACATCAGGCTGAGGCACAGAGAAACTGTTTCCCAGAAACTGGCTGGAGCAGGGAGAGTTCACATGTGTTTCATCTTCCTGTTAACTGAGAAATGCTCTCCCCTTGGGCACACTGCCCTGCCTGCAGCGCTTCCCACTTGTAGCTGAAATGTGGATTCCGCTGTCACAAGAGCAATTTTAACAGGCTGAGATTTCTGTAGAGAGAAAAAAAAAGACTCTTACTACTCAGCTACGATTCTCAACGCAGGAAAATTACAAAGAAAATCCTTTTCCCCAGTTCACGTCTCTTGCCAGCTGGGTGAAGACTGTGACTGTCAGCTTCTGGACTGGTAAAAGTGTGTCTGTGTGTTCAACTCTTAATCTATAATTAGGACAACTAGTATTTCTGTTCTTCGGGGTATTTAAATTTTGCTAAAATTACTGTGCTCATGGGACCCACGCAGCGTTCAGTGGAAGCTGAACTCTAAGACCAAGAGCAGGGTTGCCCATCACCCCAAGCCTAACGCTACCTCCCTTGTGGCATTTTCCCAAGTTCATTCACTGGCAGTCGCCGACCTGGGGAAATCCATACTTGCGACACAGTAATACCGTGAACTTTCTCCATTTCAAAGCATTTCAAAGAAGTGAAATGTTTTATAATCAGGTTTTATAAATATACATAAAAAATGTTCAGCTAACAGCTAGCCAAGTGCAAAGTGGGATGTTTTAACATTGCAGAATGCAGGAAGCAACTGTCCAGTCTAGGTACTATTAGAAAAACTATTTCTTAGCATCATAAACCATTTTTTAAGGGGACGTGATGAATAGAAGGAAGAAAGGCGCATCGTCCATGGTTTACTCCTTGCGTCACAAAGTAGTGGACTGCAGTTGAGTTTAATGCTTCTGCAAGGAAATTTCCAAGCCAGCAGTCAGTGCTCAAAAAAAAAATTAAAAATGGATTTTAAAGCTTTAGTTGAATTATAAGGCATTTTGAAATAGGAAGTAGGGTCAGAATTTTCACAAGTTTAAGTACAATAATGCTGCTGGCTTCAGTGGCATTTGTGCTGTTTTACACCAGCTGGGATTCTGTCCCTGAAAACAATTCACCCTGAAAAGCCCAAGGTAGTTGCTGCAAAGGTGTTTTTTGATGTACTGCACATGTGGGAACGAAGCAGAAGTGCAGAAGGGTGTAGAGGAGATGATCAAAGGGACAGAAAAGACAGCAACAAAGCTAAATGAGGTATTTGTGGTGCTCTGCACTTCAGAGAATGAAAAGGAAATACTGGCTGTGGGCTCCTGTCGGAAAGATGTATTTTAAAAAGGAGAAAGGCTGATAACTACAAGAAATGCAATTGCCAGGGTGATTTGGCATTCAGTCTGGGTCTGAAAGATGGAAGTTGCTAAGTACTAACCAGGGATATCAGTAAAGTCTATTGTTACCCACTGCCTATGTTTTAGTTTTCTGGTTGGAAAGAGGTGCTGAATGATGGGCTAAAGGCCTTTAAAGCAGACAGCGGTTAATGGGAGAAAAGCTGACAGTGACCTGGCTGTGCACTTGTACTTGTGGTATAATCCCCATTTAAAAAATAGACCTTTGCTTTTGTTGCAGTTGTACAGGATCTATTGTATCCTGAATTTCATGCGATGTCCTGGAGTCTCCCGGGCAATACAAGGCAGTTGTCAAAACAACTTCTGCAAGGCTCTCTAGACCACATACATAAGAAAACCAGTCTTAGCTTTACTTAGAGGCTTTACAATGGACGTCGTACACAGCTCTGCTCACAAGTTCCCGATCCGTGCTATAACCTTTAGGGTTGGCTGGTTGGTGGGTTTGTTTTGTGGTGACATTGTCTCATTGCATCACCTTGCTCTTCAACTTTGCATTGTTTGAGTTGTCCAACGCAGAGTTAAATGTGATGGAAGAAACACTGCATAGGAGAGCATCCTTTCTTAGCAAACAGTAGTCTTGTTTTGTGTCTTCAGTGGTGATTTTATGGTAGAATGATTCTCTGTAAAAATGACACCCAGAGAATGCAGGGTTTACATCTTCTGCGGTGGGTGATGGAGCTGACTGCTTTTCTCCATGTATGGTGGAGGCTGGAGCCACTAAAAGAAGGGTGATGTTTATAGCCTGAGGGAAGCACAGTCGAGACCTTTGGGAACCTAATTTGCTCCTACAGTTCAGGGCACTTTCTGCTATTTCTGAGTCATGGTCCCAGCCTGGGAGCTAGTTATGTTGGTAGGTCATCAGGCAGCAGCAGAAGCACCCAGCATTTGTTGGTGTGTGGGAGGCACCTGCTTGCCGTATAGTGACTACGGGGTACCAGAACTTCCACATGTTGAGCTCGGGGTGGTACCGTAGCTGCTCCGCGCAGCAATTGCCTGCAAACGCAGAACCAGCCTCACGGGGGATGCCTGGCATGTCCCAGCTCCTGCCTGTGGGTCTGTGGGTAAAGCCTGCAATGGTGATTCTCAGCTGTGGAGCTCTGAGCAGTGCCGCCGAGTCAGGCAGGATTTAGGAAGTAGAAATACTGTCAGGGTGCTCGCCAAAGGTGCGGTGACTTGGGCTATTTACTGCCTGTCGCCGTGTCAGACACGGCCTGTTAGTGTCGAACGGTGCTCTGGGGCTCACGAGGGGCTTCATCCTGGACTGAGGTGGTTTAGCCTGAGTGGCGAGCACAGGGCTGGTGCTGGACTGCACGCAGCACCTCGTCCTGCCGAAAGCACGGTGGAGGAACTTGTTTGCAATTGCCATAAGGAGAGGAAAAAAAAGAAAAGAAAATGAAAAATCTCCCTGTAGCAAATGGGAAATCTGCCACTGGTCTAGGCTTACTTTTCCTGTTTATTCTTGTTCCTTGACTTGGTGTTTCTATTTAAAGAAAAAAAGTTATTTAATGCCTGAGATAAGCATCCATTTATAATATTCCTGTAAAAGAGCTGTATGCATTTACCACTTTTCAGAGCATTACCCATAAAAAATCAAGTTGAATAAATACACAAAAGGGAAACAACACTATTCTCTCTGGGGAATAATTTCTCTTGAAAATAGAAGATCATGCGACTATCAAACTACTCTACATCAGCCAATTTAACAAATTCTTGAAATTCCTCCTCTTTAATAGCTTGAGCAGAAATCATTTTATGAGAGTGTGGGAGAGATGAAGTGTAAGTAAGCTTTTTGAAAAAGCTGAGTTCAGAAACTCATTCTAGGTCTGTCAACCTAATTTAACAGCATTTCATCTTCACATGTGGATATAAAATACAAACATGTACTGTGAAAAGTAGAGATGGAACCCAGCTATTAGTTATTCAGGTTATTATTTGTGTTTGCATTAATTCCCTGATCCTTTATTAAATGTTTATCCTTTCTGCTGCATCGCATTAATCTGAAGAGGGCTTCGCCTGTTTGAGAGGAGGCAAGAAATAAACAGAAGGCTTTCCTGAGGTTCAGTGCCCAATGGCCATAAATGGAAATATCTCGGGTTTGGGTTTTATTCCGAAGTGCACGTCGCACACACTGTGCAGATTTGCACAACTTCTACACTGCGTGTTGCTTCAAGTCAAGGCTCAGGAGCCGCAGGGATGCCTGGCCATCTGTAGATCGGATCCATAAGCAGTGATTCTGTACAAATAACTAAATACAAAACGACTTCTGTTTTTATGATACTTAATAGCAGGCATCTCAGAAGTCTAATGATCATCATGGATGAACTGAGCGTGATTTTCAGATCTTTCAATTCCTCTAGTGCACTAAAGAGACCCACCCGTCAATAAGAGGTTAATCCCTGCCTTCTGCTTGTCTACGCTGCGATGCTTCTACGGTGTCACTGCTAGGGTGGGAGATGGGTTTGTGGGTACTGACACCTGCCAGGGGCTTCTTGGGAGCGGCTTCTACTCAAGAAGGAGGCAGCAGGACTTTCCAGGATCAAAAAGGGGAAGATCAGTCCTTTCCTACAGGAACAAGCCCAGTCCTGGTCAAGGCTTGTCCCTGGTCCCAGGAACATGTCAGCAAAGTGAGAGAGGGCAGCTGAAAGCCACTGGAAGAGGCAGGGATGGAAGCAGGCAAGAAAGGAGGAGTTATAGACACTTTTACAGGCAAAAAGTTTAGAAGTCCCAAAACCGGCCTGATCCCTCCACACATTTCAGTTCAATTTGTGTTTATATGTGAAGGATTGATCCAGCTTCACTCAGGCAGCAGACAGCATTTCAAATAAGAGAGTATAAACTCTTTTGATTTACATATTGCAATGCAGATACATTTTGCTTTATTTCAGTAGAACATAACCCAGTGTTCTCTTTACATAACCTCCAAAATGTATTTGGAAGTCTATGGACTATCATGGATACCCAGTGCACTTAAAGAGTAGGAGGAAAACAAACTGTGCAAAGAAATTCAGGTTGTTCTGAAGAATGCCAGGAGAGTGGTGGTGGGGCCACTCATCACCCCGTGCATTGTACCTGTGTTAAGGAGCTCTGAAAGGGATTTAGAGACACCGTACCCAACCATACCAATGTTAATCATGACTTAAGCGTGTCTATCCCCTTCTTAAAACTCGTCATTGAAGGATCAACCATCACCCGTGGTTTGCCTTGTCCTTTCTCTTACAGGTTTTCCTGCTCTCCAGCTTGGTTCTTGCTGCAGATAAGACCCATTGTTATGGTTGTATCTACTACAGACAAGGAGACAGATTATTTTCCTCTTAGTGACCTTCTCAAGCAAACTTGCGAATTTACGTCTATACCAGTGGCCCTTCTCTCTTTCAAATAAACAGTCCCAGCTCTTTTAAGCTTTCCTCCTACATTTTGTAGGCTCCTATGTTGAAGAGATTGTCTTTTCCTACGGATTGTGCACCTCTTCTCTGGAAGAGAAGTGCGTGAATATCTCAGTGTCAGCCAACCAGCATGGACTGCTTCTGCAGACTGTATTACTCTCTATATCATAATGTGATCTTTGCCTGATCCTTTCCTGCAGAACTGCTGTCTATGCAATTGTTTCTATTTTATATTTCTTTAGTTGGCTATTCCTGCCAAGTATGGGATTTTACCCTTGTCTTAACTGAGTTAGTTCCTTTTTATTATTGCCCCCGCTCCTTATTTTTTCTCCAGCTTGTCATGAACATTTTGAATTCTAATCCTTCCCCACAGTGTATTTACAGCCCTTCCAGCTTGGTGTCAGCTGTGAATTTAATCAGTTTACTTTTTGTTCTGTCATTCAAGTCATTAACCGGAGCTGAATAAAACCAAATCACAGACAAACTCCTGCACCCAAGGCAGGCTGTTTGCCCTGTTGGGAAGGACTGGTTTCCAGGCTGGGTGCAGATTTCCCACCATCTCTGTACCTGCTTTACACGAGTGTGATCAAGACCCCCTTTTTTTTTTTCACAGCTTGTGTGTAAGAATGTTATGTGAGATAGTAGTTAAGATACTTATTAAAGTAAGTACAGATAAAGATCTACTTCTTCTCTATATACAAGTCTTGTTATTTTCTCCTAGAAAGAAAATGAAAAGTCCTTGAAGTCTTTTATTTATTTCCCTTTCTGGATTTCAGGTCAATGCAAAAAGTTTGCTTCTCTTAGTGGTTTTGGTGTGGCTGTGACTCCTGGATTGAGCCGCATCTGTCCTCCCTGAATCCTCAGCACCTGTTCATAAAAGCCTCCCAGTTTGCCCATGTTCCCCAGTACCTTAATTACAATTGCCAGTACCATAAGGCACACCTCACTAAACCCGGGAAAGCTACAACCATTCCTAAATTTGCATTTTAATATAGAGTCATATGTGTATGTCAAGTTACTAAACAAAGTGAAAAAATGTGAAGTTTCATTTGCAAACTCAGAAGGATCGTGGCATTCCCATGCCACAGACGAGAAGCCTCCCATTAGCACTTCAATCCATGCCGGCACCTGCAGGGACCAACGGCTTCGTTTTGCACAAGAGCAAGCTAGAGCCTGGAAGAAGCTGAGGGCAGTCATGTTTTATGAAGACAAAAGCCCAGCTGGCTTTGATAACCGACAGCCGTTCCTGCTCTGATAAGAGCCCCACTGCAAAGGTTGTATCTGAAGGCAAGTACCATTGGCCAGCAACTGTGAAAGGCAACAGGTCTGGGTTTTTTTGCTGATGTCAATGCTTGGTAGCATCTGGGAGGCTTCTGAGGAGGTTCCTTATCCTTGAACACCGCAGGGTGCAGGAGAGCCGGCTGAGTTCCTGGAGGCTTTTTCAAAGCAGGTATTTCCCCACAGCTCTTTTAGCATGCTACTACTAAAGAAAGCAAACAAGTATGTCTTACTCTTGGATATCCATATCCATTAAAACTTGTTTGTAGTTCAAGGCCTGAACTCATAAGTACTTTCACTTGTATTTTTTAAAACAGCAGGAAAACAAATTTTAGAAAAATGCCTTTTTTTTTTCTTTTGTAGAGTAAAACTTGTTTTTATGGTAAAGTGGCTCCCTGCCTTTTTAGGCATATTTATTCTAGTGCAGTGATTTTTGTAAATGTAGCTGAAACCCTGGGAGACTAATGAAGTTTAACAATGTGTGTTAATTATATCTGCTTTTGTTGTCTCAGTGAAAACACAGGATCCTAAATCCTGTTTATAATCTGAAATTTCAGAGGTTCTAGCTCCTCATCTGACGGTAACATCTCTTAGTTTCACACAGCTTGTGTAAGCCTGTGCACATATTTAAGTGCCCCTGTGGAGAATGATTTTTAGAGATCAGATGACCAGGGATTAGGAACACAAGGTTTTTTTACCTTGTTTAAAATCATTTTGATACTTTAGTGTAAGTCATTAAGACTGTTTTCTTGAACTCTCAAATGGGCCATGGTATGAGCAAACCATTTTTAGGAACATTGAATAAAAACATTTTAATTTCTAAATAACTCACCTTTAGGAATTTTAACATAAATATTTTGCACACTTTGAAGTTTATATCTGAGGTGAACGTTTTCACCTGAATTCCTCCTCTAGGAAGATTAGTTCCTAAGTAAGTAAATAATGAAAGTCAGGGGCCATCCTGAGGGAGAGCAAGTAGGAATGGGCACTTCTACCTGAAGGTGCTGTTCATATTGTTTATATTTGCATTTGCTTGCTTTCTTCTCCCCCCCCCCATTTTTAACTGTGCAATAGAACAGTTTTCCCAAATTTTGTTGGGCTTTAGGATCTCCATAGAGATGCAGCATGGTTCTGTGGATTCTGATTTCAGACCAGGTGAATCCCATTAGTTCCAAGCCAGCAGTACAAGGGGTTGGAGCAGCTCTGATGCCGGGTGTTTGGCTCTAGAACAGAGGATCGATAGGAGGCAAAACATTTGCAGGCACCATGTTTTCACCATGGTGTTAAACATATGTGGTATTAACACATGTGTCCAACATACGTGTTAATAAGCAAGTCTGAGAATGCTACCTGCTTACAGAAAGGTTTTCTACTTGCAAGGAGTTCTTAATAGTATTCCATTAGATACAATGGGGTACGCTGGTGTGGATTTCCCACATGAAGTGAGTACACGTTTATATAAAGTAAGATTCATGCTGGTGTGTTTTACGAACATAGAGTCTTTCTGTTCCACTTAAATAGGATAACCTGCTGTTTTCCAGAGCATGTGGTGAAATCCTTGGCTTGGTTGTTGTTCCTACTCTCAGTATTAGGATGTCCTCAAAAAAAAAGAGTAAAAACACAGAAATATTTCACTGTGGCTTTCTTGAAGGGAAAGCAATCCTTTTGAATGCATCAGAAATTGCTCTGATAGACATAGGAGGAAAAAAAAAAACAACAAAGAGAAAAATGCACTTTCTCTGTCCTTTTATTTTGTTAGAAATCTTCCTTCTATCTTCAGCCTCCAGGTTTCCCTCCTGTGAGTTATCATCTGTTTTGTCACTTGCAAGACTTTATTCCCCAAACCTGCGGATGTTATTAAAACTGAGGATTATAAGGTTATGTGGTAGGTGGTAGACGCCAGACACAGACTGGGTGTTTTTATTAGAGGATTACCAAATTTTGTTAACAAGAGTGTGCCTGAGTGATTCCAGTGGAAGCTCTGCTGTGCTTATTATGAAACATCTGATGCTGAAGCAGATACAGAGCTGCACCTTAGCAAGGGCCAGTTGAGGGGAGAAAAAGAAAGGGGCAAGGCAACATGTGATGAAAAAGCAATCACTCCCCATCAGCAGATCAGTGTCCAGCAGTTCCTGAGTAAAAGCAACTTTGGAAAAGCTTTGGCTCCTAGGTTTACTGCTGAGCATGATGTCATACAGTAGGGAATATCCCTTTGGTCAGTTGGGGTCAGCTCTCTCAGTTGTGTTCCCTCCCAGCCTCTTGTCTGCCCCCAGGCTACTCCCTGGAGAGGGGGCAGAGTGAGGAGCAGAGCTTGATGCTGCGTGAGCGCTGCTCAGCAACAGCTTAAACAACCCTGTCTTATTGGTGGCCCTGGTTTGGTCACCAATACAAACCACAGCACCATACAAGCTACTGTGAAGATCAGCTCCATCCCTGCCAGACGTAGTACACCCACAAGGCTGGATGCTGGCATAGCCCTGTGCTGGAAGGGAAAAGAGAAAACAGATGTGTAAGGCCCAGCTAATGTGGTTTCCAATTCTGAGAGGGAAGTGAAAGGATTTTTTTTTTTGTACTTCTAGGTACACCTTTCCTTTTACTACCGGGCTGAATTACCACTGCTGTGATAATAAAGTCCACTTGATTTGTCTGAGCAGACTCCTAATCACTTAATAAATCACTCAAAGTTATTTGGTAGAGTGGTAAATTATAAACTGGCTGGAGATCCAGCAAGCAGCAGCTGTTTCATACTAGTAACTTGACTGGGAGAACTGGCCCAAGAAAGCCTGTGTTCAGTGCTGTAACCAGAGTTTTTTCTTAAGTTTTGAAGTTATTTCCCACTTGTATCCACAGGGAAAGGGAAAATTTGGGTCCATGTATATAGTTTTATATAATTTTAAAGTGTATATAAAGAATGCTTTCTCTTTATACTGTATGTATTTGTTAGCTGTGAATTCCTTGTACAGTTTCATTCAATCTATTCATCAAATTGAGTTCTTGTGGTTACTCAGTTAATTAAAATCCAGTTGTATTCTTCTGCAGGAAGGATGAGTATCTTTTGCCTTGGTTATGGATATTTAATCATGTTTCTGACTAAGATCTAAGCTGGCACAACAGATTCTTAGTTTGTCTTCTGATTTAATGGATAATTTCTGATTTCAAGATTGCTCTCACCATATCCAACTGGATGAAGATTTTAAAATCAGCTTTGGGAGAGTTCAGTTAGAATTCTGCTATGAAATTCAGAATTTAGAAAACATCACATGGAAAGGTAATTCTCTCTTTAAGGTAGAACAGAGGATGCACGCTCTATGTAATCACATAGTTGCATTGCTCCTTGTGTTAGACATATAGTCTTACTTTTCAGACAATATCACAGAACAGCAGGAGTTGGAAA
The DNA here is from genome assembly GCA_013396935.1 of Baryphthengus martii. Classification (NCBI taxonomy): domain Eukaryota; kingdom Metazoa; phylum Chordata; class Aves; order Coraciiformes; family Momotidae; genus Baryphthengus; species Baryphthengus martii. Next base: position 285,537 of record VWZK01019989.1, read on the forward strand.
GAACCTCTGAGGATCATCTACTCCACCCATCCTGCTAGAGCAGGTTCACCTAGAGGACGTTGCACAGGAACACATCCAGGCAGGTTTTGAAAATCTCCAAAGGACGCTCCATAACCTCCACTCCACACAGGTGGAACATGTTTTGTTCCACTTTGTGCCCATTGCCACTTGTCTTATCACTGGGCACCTCTGAAAAGAGGCTGGCCCCATTCTCTTTACACTCATCCTTTGGATATTTGTAAGCATTGATCAGATCCCCTCTCAATCTTCTCTTCTCCAGGCTAAACAGACCCAGGTCTCACAGCCTTTTTTCCTAAGAGAGATGCCCCAGTCCATTCATCATCTTCACAGCCCTCTGCTGGACTCTGTCCAGTAGTTCCCTGTCTTTTGAACTGGGGAGCCCAGAACTGAACACAGCACTCCAGATGTGGCTTCACTAGGGCAGAGTAGAGGGGAAGGAGAATCTCCCTTGACCTGCTGGTCACACTCTTCTTAATAGGATACCAAGATACCATTAACCTTCTTGACCACAAGAGCACACTGCTGGCTCACAGTCAGCTTGTTCACCAGGACTCCTGGGTCCTTCTCTGCAGAGCTGCTTTCCGTTAGGTCTACCCCTCACCTGTATTGGTACAGGAGGTTATTCCTCCCCAAGTGCAGGACTCTATACTTGCCTTTGTTGAATTTCATTAGGTTCCCTTCTGCCCAACTCTCCAGCCTATCCAGGCCTCACTTAATGGCAGCACAGCCTTCTGGTGTGTCAGCTATTCCTCCCAGTTTTGTATCATCAGGAAACTCTATCCCTTCATCCAGGTCATTGATGAATATGTTGTACAAGACCAGACCCAGTACTGACCCCTNACCAGACCCAGTACTGAACCCTGGGGAACTCTGCTAGGTACAGGCCTCCAATTTGTCCTCTGAGACTGCTGCTGATCACAACCCTCTGAGCTCTGTCACTGAACCAGTTTACAATCCATCTCGCTGTCCACTCATCTGACCCACACTTCCTAAGCTTCCCTATGAGAATGTTATGGGAGACTGTCAAAAGCTTTGCTGAAGTCAAAGCAGACAACATCCACTGCTCTCCCCTCACCTATCCAGCCAGTCACACCACTGTAGAAGGCTATCAGATTGGTCAAGCATGATTTCCTCTTTGTGAATCCATGCTGACTACTCCTGATAACCTTCTTTTTTCTTCACGTGCTTAGAGATGACCTCCACAATGAGCTGTTCTATCACCTTTTCAGGGATGGAGGTGAGGCTGACTGGCCTCTAATTTCCTGGGTCCTCCTTCTTCCATTTTTGAAGAATGGAGGGATACTGGCTTTCCTCCAGTCCTCAGACACCACTCCTGTTCGCCAAGACCTTTAAAATATTATGAAGAATGGCTTAGCAATAACATCAGCCAGCTCCCTCAGCACTCATGGATGCATCCCACCAGAGTCCACAGATTTGTGGGTGTTCAGTTTGCCTAAATGATCTCTAACACAATCCTCATTGACCAGTGGAGAGTCTTCCTTCCTCCGACTTTCTCTCTCATCTCCAGGGACTGGGATTCCTGAGGGCTAGTCCTAGTGGTAAAGCCTGAAGCAAAGGCGGCATTCAGTAACTCCACCTTCTCTGTATCCTCTATCACCAGCGCTCCCACCTCATTCAGTGGCAAGCCCACATTTTCCCCGGTCTTCCTTTTCCTACTGATGTATTTGAAGAAACCCTTCTTGTTGTCTTTTACATCATATGTCAGATTTAATTCCACGAGGGAACAGACAGAAGAGAATCTCTGTGTCTTGAACGCTTCTGGTGTGGTGTGACTGCATAGTTTGGTAATTGCTGTCTGTAGCTTCATCAAAGAATATTATCACATCATAACAGGAAATACGGTCCTAAGATTAAAAGGCAGATTTCAATTCCAGCTGCATTTCAGTCAACGTCTTTCTCTTAACACAGAATAAGCCAACTAACCTCCTATTAACTCCAATTTGCCCTTCTTCAAAATGTTGATAACAGTGACTCACTTCCTCATGGGGGTACTTTGAGGCTTAGATGAAGTCTGAGAAGTTGTTCCTGACCCTGAGAAAATTGATCTCAGAAATCGCAATATTGGAATACTAATCTTTCAAAGCTTAGATATATAATTGTCTACAAATGAAAAGCTATTTTCTCAGCGATTTTTTGGCACCCACTGTAATATTCCTTGAATTAGTAGAGTCCAAACTTAATACAGACAATAGAGGAAACAGTGGACACTGCTTGCTTAAGTAAACAACAGCCAGAGCCCAAATTATTAGTAAATACCAAGGCTTCATTTAGGTTGAATAACACTGCAATTCAACAAATAAATGAGCCTTCAAGTTTGAATTTATGTAGCATACGAAACACATTAAAGCCATCTGACCATGACAAAGGCCTTTTCTGCTGTGAATAATGAGGCCAACACATTATAATATCCTTTAGATGAGACATTAAACCCAAGGTCCTTTCTGTTTGTCTCTGCTGGCTGTCCAGGTGGAAGTTAGAGACTCCATGGCATTTCACTAAAACCGCTGGAAATCTCTGGCCCTCAATGGTATTGCTTTCCTTGTAAATAAATAAAATATATTTTAAAATTAGAATAGCCAAGGCTGTGTATACATTGAGCATCATCAAGCAAAATGCCAGTTTTCCTATCTGTGAGGACAATGGGGAAAGTTTTGTTGTTTTAGTGAGGGTAAGGTTAATATTCCTGGTATGAGTGTAGGACTTCAAAAGTCCTTTGGAATTTTGAGGACATAAAGCACAGAATAGTGGTTCATTCTCATCATCAACAAAAATTGTGGCAAAGAAGAACAAATCCAAATCATGTATGATTTGTTTCCATGTGTCTGCATTTACATAACTAGACGTGCTCATTTACATGTATAATTTCCCAGAAGAAATGGCTTGGAGATAAAAACAAAATAATTAACGCCAGGAAAAATTCCTTACCTTAGCCAGTACATATGTGATTTACTTCAGCAAGTCTATCTCAATTTTCAGCTTCTTTCGTATAATCCTAATGACTTTGTATTACTTGAGATATTTTAGCTATATCTTTAATTTGGTATGAGCCTCCGTGAATGTTTACCTGCCAAGAGAAAATCAAGCTCTTGTTCACTAAGCCTGCATCTTAGTTGTGCAGCTTCACACCAGTTCCTCAGCCTTAGACTCTCATAAGGCCCAAGAGGTCATGCGAAAGGTAACCTTCAGAGTCCTCTCATAGGTGTAGATCTGTTATCTTATTGTTAGCAAGCTGACTGGCAATTGCATTTAAAGGAACTAAAGAGAGGAACAACCTCCTTGAAAGAAACAGAAGAATCGTGCTAGAGCTGAACCCCTTTAGCAGCAGAGATAATAGAGCCTTTCGTGAAGAACTGACTGATGAATCTGGGCATTTTTCAGTTTTCTGAATAATGAGCCAGCTCTTCCCTCTTGCTGAGAAACATATGGGATGTGAGGAAATCAGCTGGAAACCCAGCCATGTCTGTCCCGTTCGCCATCCTCTCTGCCGGAGGCGGGAAACTGGTGCCTTATGAGGAAAGATGGTTTGAGGGAAACGTTGGTATTTGGTTAAAGTAAGCTCAGTCTTTGTGAGACTTATGTCCCTTGATGTCTGCTCCCCTTTTATCGACAGGAACGCCACAGAAAGCTGAGGTATTTTTCCAACAGATGTTAATGCTGGCTGGGCTAAGGAATCTATTCTGCTTTCTTTTTTCAACACGTATCTTGAAGCTTGGCTTGAAGCTCCTGGCTCTTTGGAAATATTCCACAGGTCATATCATTATAGTTCTTATATTTGAGAAAGGCACTTTCCAAGAAAGGAGAGGGTGATAATGACACACCTTAATATTGATTTCACTGACTTTCATTTCATTCATCTCCACATTAATGACAGGAAGTTCTGGTAATGAAGAATGAAAACACAGGCTTGCTTTGATTTTTCTTTCTTTCTTTTTCTGTTTGTTTTTCTTTTTNAACACGTATCTTGAAGCTTGGCTTGAAGCTCCTGGCTCTTTGGAAATATTCCACAGGTCATATCATTATAGTTCTTATATTTGAGAAAGGCACTTTCCAAGAAAGGAGAGGGTGATAATGACACACCTTAATATTGATTTCACTGACTTTCATTTCATTCATCTCCACATTAATGACAGGAAGTTCTGGTAATGAAGAATGAAAACACAGGCTTGCTTTGATTTTTCTTTCTTTCTTTTTCTGTTTGTTTTTCATTTTTTCCTTTTCTCCTTTTATTTTTTTCCTTTTCTCCTTTTTTTTTTTCCTTTTCTCCTTTTTTTTTTCCTTTTCTCCTTTTTTTTCGGAAAGTCATTAAAGACCACACTTTAAATGTATTTAATGACACTTAAAGATGCAGGTTCTTTATTGTTTTATTTTCAAAGTGCTAAGCCTTTAGCAGCACAGACCACCTCATGCAGGGAGGATAAACTTTGCTGAAACAGCAGAGAGAGGCTCTGACACAGGACCAATCTGAATGGGCTCCAGCAATCTCACCCCACATGCTGCAGAGCACAGATGTCTAAGCTTTCCCTGGGTGTGAGTTTGAGAGTAAGGTGTGAGCCGCATCCTAGGAGTCTCCAGGTTTGATGCCGTGGATGGCAACTGCTGAAAGCTCTGCCTGTGCAAGGATGGCTCAGCTCCAACCACCTGATGAGGCCTCTGCTTCCTTGCTGGTCTGACACTCTGGGGTTTGTGTACCCTGTGACAGCACAGCCTGGTGTGACGCACATAACCTGGGTCATGGCCGAAGGAACGGCCACAGAGTCGTGCAGCCAGCCTGGTCCCTAACGATCATTGCAGGACTCCATTTCACCCTGTGACATGAAAGCCTCAAAGCATTAAAAAAAAATGTTTCAGATCTTCCTATCAGCCCAAAATTGTATGTGCTGTCCAAGTTACTAGTTTAAATGGAAAGCTCTATAAAGAAGATATTTAAATATCGAATGGATTTTAAACCCATGGCTTTTCTTTCATGGCAATAATTAAAGATACTATTCTAATCTAAGGAACCTGATTCAGCCTATGCTTTGTGACAGCCACTTGGCACCAGGTAACCACATGCCTTGAAAGTAGCATAAGTGGTCTTCAAAGCAACAAGTGGACTTTTCTTTGTTGTGGATCTCTCCTAGACGGACACAGGGAAGAATTTGCCCCTTCCAATTTAACACATTAACTTCTTAAAAAAAGCATTTCGCTAATCTGAAAATTTTGTCTCATCTTCCATACGATCTGGTTTGATATCATTGTGCACTTGTCCGCAAATTACCTACATAGCTTTATACTATACCTTAAAATAACTTGAACATGTGGTATTCAACTCAACAGGATGTTTTTAAAGTTACTGATTCCTAACCTCCCTTTTTGCCTCTTTACCTGCTGTCCAAAAAAAACGGAGTTAGGGTGCTCACAACATAGGGTCTGTGATATATGACCGGATTGTTTGGACTCCATCCAGCAGAGGGTGGTGATAGACATCTGCCCAAAAAGCAATTAACTGCAATGTATTTGGAGAGACAAAACAATCCAATGGTGATTTACCACCTCCAGAAACGGTTTGTGTTAGAAATAGGGTGGTCGTTCATTGTGGATTTTTTCTTTCAGCTCTTTTACTCTCAATTTTCAAGAATTCAGAGCAGTTGAAAAATATTTTACCATATAACACAGACAACAATATGTAGAAGTAATTAATAGGGACATTTGAAGGGAAAAGGGGGTCGCACCATTAGCCCCTACTAAAATGCATTGGAGTTGATGAATTATTTTAATGGGACAGAATGACAAAAAAGGGACTGTTTCACCTAAGCAGGGACAGCTGGTCCCTATGACAAGGATACATTGCTGTCTTGTGGAGTTTGCCAGCCAGCAAGGCTGAAATAATAGCACTGAGAGAGGTGTGAACACTCCTCGTTCACCTTAATTGAGAGCTAATATGAAGTCTAATTATGAACACTTTGGATTAACTGCTTCGTGGCTGAAGGCAGACTTTTGATCAGCAGCCCTCCATCATGTCTAGGGAAGGTCTGCTTTGATTTTCCGGACAGTTAGACAGCCCGATGCCATGACGCCAGCTGTGCCAAGCCACATCCAACTAACAACTGTCCCTACCAGAGGCTTCTGATCCTATTTCTGTTCCTGAGCGATGGGAGCCTGGGACAAAATTTCCATCTGGGCACCAAACTGCATGTTTCTCAAAAGCAGAGCTCCTCCCTCTCTGCAGTCTGAGGGGCCAGGTGGCAACATTTTGGGACCTTTACAGGTTGTACCTGTACAGAAAAGGCCCTGTGCTGCCAACCCTGGTGGGCACGGCAGCCCCAGGAGCAGGGGTCATCCTGCTGCCCATGGCTGCCCTCACACCACTCTCAGGGAAAGCAACCAGGCACAGACTCCACCGACTGAGCCACTGCGCCATCTGCCAGGATTCAAAGCACGACAGGTGGGATCAGAGGATTTAGGCGACTAATTGCAGAATTTACTTTCATACAAAGTGTTTGTGTGAGGAGGAAAGAGAGGAGGATTAACTTCACTGCCAGACATTTCTTCAATTCTTTGAAAGGTGGTTGTAAAATGACTATTCAATTCTGCATCTCACCTGCTTCTGCGAACAAAAGTGCTTAAATTTAAAAATGCCAACTAGATGGAGACAGGATGGCTCAGGAGACTGAGACTAAGGCTGCAGGGGCTTCATTTGTAAGTCACACAACCCAGGCCAGCGAAGAACACAAAGCACCAACCATTTGCTGGCTTTTGTGGACTGTGTTAAATCAGACTGGGAATCACGGTCCTGTTCCAAAAGAATTAAGGACCTGATCCTACTTCTGCTTAAAGCAGTAGTCCAGGATTGAGGCTTAAGTACTGCGCTGCAAATCCTCAGTGCTACTTTTAGCAGCTGTCCTGGCAAGCGGCAGGGAGAAGACAAGCGGGCTCTGCAGAGCGAGCGCTCGGTGTAACCAGCCCAAGCAGCACTGCCTCAGCAGTGCTGGGCTCAGCCTGATGCTCAGATTTGAAAGGAAAAACTGGAGAGTATCTGCTATCTCCCAGCAGCATTGAAAAAAACAACCCACAAACCTACATGGGAGGGAGGGGAAGGGAAAGGAGGATGGAAAACAAGCTAAGAAAAAACCGAACCAACATAAACAGAAAACCCATGCCAAAACCAAAGCCTTTGGTCCCCTGATCAAAACAACTTTGATCAATGCATCTATTCTCAGAAGTACCTTCTTTTGGAAAGCAGCTAGCTTTCTAACAAATAAAGAATTGCTCTGTGGTTTCTTTCTAAAGCTTAAATTCAGCTTTCTAGAGTAACATGAAAAGCTAATTTTCTTGAAGTTTAACATATTTGCGTAAGCGTGTCAGGTGAAATAAATGACATTGATATTCAGTGTGTATATAGGTGGCACCAGCTCCCAAAACTCTATCTCTTTTTCATCTTACTGGAACATTAACTTATGCTCCTGAGGGCTATGCAGCATGCAGAGTGAGAGTGCAAACTTAAAGATAATTTATCATAGCTCTCTCCTGTGTATCATTCTCTTTCCCTGAACTTTTCTATATCAGAATACAGAACACACAGAGTTTACTTTTGCTTTAGCTGCCTTTAACTGCACTCATGGAGGGTCTTATTCAAAATAAGCATTTACATCCTGCAGATTGGCTTCTCAGCATGTTCCCTTGGTAAGTTGATGAGTGGATATCTTAGCACAATTGAGTCACAGGAACTTTAAGAGGTGGTCTTTTGAATAACTATAGTAACAGGAAAATATATTGAGAGCTGTAGTAAGGGCAGAGGAGGGGGAAGGAGGAAAGGAATTTCATGGGAAAATCTGTGATCTAGGCCAGTGGGAGCTGGTGACAAAGGGGACCAAGGAGCACCATTCTTCACTCTGTGCTCAAACCCACTGTGAGCAACAATTCTGGAAAGGCTGGACTCTCTTTTTATTATGTATTTATACACTGACAGGTGTGACAGAGATGTTCTTCTGCTACAGGTGCTCTCTGGATAACCACAGCAATTAAAAGAGAATAGAAATGTAATGTTAATAAAAATGGAGATTATGTAGTGTTGGCACCCAGTTTGCCTTTGCCTCATATTAACATTGATAAATTACTCTTCATTAATTCCTTTAATTTACAATTTACCTTTAAAGTAGAGATCACAATACATATTTTGCAGAATGGGAAACTGAGGCACACATAGGTTATGTCACTTTTTTCCTCCTGATCTACTGAAAAAGTAGAAATATGGAGTTTGAAAGAAAAATCTGCTATTTCTGCACCACAGTAACAATCTGCTTTTTCTGTTTTTGTTTGTATGTTTGTTGTGATTTTTTACATAGGAATGCCAAAGTATTAGCTAATGGCTAGTGTTGCTGATAGGGATCATCATTAGAGGTGCTTGGAGATGGCAGATTACATAACTTTATTTTTTAAAAATAGAGTATTCTGAGGTGTACTATATCTTCCTGAGTTTTATTTTTCTGTTGTTTATTTGTTCGTGCTGTTAAAGGCAAGAGTAGGAGTAACTGCAGAATAGGGAGAAAGCGGTGAGCGAGAGAATGCATGGCCCTTGAAGAGATGTGATTCAGAGTGCAGCAATTCCCCTAAAAGTATTAAGATCCAGAGTTATTGTTTGTCTTTAGCTGTGTCTGTAAGAGAAAGAGACAGAGCTTGGCATAGTGGTATACCTTGCAAATTGGCTTCCAAGGCCTTTTCTTCCATCCATCAGAGAGACAAATCGTTGCAAAATAGTCTTTTGAAAAAGCTAGCAGAACATGGCATCAGAGCAGCTGCACATTTTGAAGATAAATCTGACTGCCACGGTAGATGATGATATTAGACAGTCTTGAACCCATAGAAACATGCAATATCTGGGCAAAAATACACACACACACACACACACACACACACAAAAAGCCTATGGAATGTAAACTCCCTAAATATGTAAGGAGCTGAATATCTATGTGCAGACTGAGGGCACGCACAAGTTGAGCAGTGCACTTCCACCCAGAGCTTTACCTGGAAGAAAAAAAGCAATTTCTCAAAAGCTTGCTGGTAAGGGGCATGAAACAGTAGAAAAGCAAACTCCACATAGCCCAGAGACTGTCTGCTGCACAAAGATGAGTGCACTGCCAGCTGAGACTATATCAGGTTGTGCTGTGAATATGGTTCCAGTAGTGCCTGATAAAATAAAATGTGGAGAATGCCAGCTCTGTGGTTGTCTCAGGAAACAGGCTGTTGATTGCAGAAGGCTTTGAGAGTATTTGATGGTGTATTTGTCCGGTTCTTGCAATTTCTCCTTACTTATATGCTACTGGCTATCGTCAGCAGAGAATGCTGACTAGTTTGGCTCTTGCTCTGGCTCAGTGCAGCCCTTCCTGTGCACCAATGTCCAAGAGGAAGTTTTCAGCCTTTAAGATAAGGTGGCAAGTTGTTGCAGAAGCCACAATGTAAGGAGGCTTTCAAAAAGTAACACCAGCTTTTGACACTGGTTGTTCTATACAATATATATATTACCCCTGTGAAAAATCTTGTGGGAGTTTTGTTGAGATTGAATGGACTGATTGTTCCTAAATCCCTGAAACAAGAAGTATTACACCTGCTTTATAGGATACCTAGATATGCAAAATCTAGACCATGGGTTAGAACCATGATATGCAGGGATAAATGGACATAAGTAGAGGAAAAAGTATCAATGGATCTTTAAAAAAATATCAAAAACAACTGAATCAAAAATCCGGAAGGGCAATTCCATAAATTGTGAGACCATGGTCTAAGGTTGAAATGGATTTGTTTCTTTGCACTGCAGACAAATACGTATTGGTTTTGGATTACTACAGTTATTGGCCAGAGTTGCATTGTTTGTGAAGGCAGTTAGAAAATGAGTAATCTCGCAAATATTGCCAGAAACCACTTGTAGTAAGAAATACTGAGCTGTAACTTGATCGTTATGTGTTTAAATGCTTATGAGAAGAACATGACAACAAGCACTCTCCTCTGAGATCCTCTTAGCATAGCCAATGGTTCTGTTGAAGAGAAAACATGGTTAAAAAAATGTTGGGTATGGTTAAAATAATGTTTTAAATAAAAAGCTAAGGAATGTTACACCCTTGATTGCAGAGCTGTCACCTGCAGGAAGTGTTGTCCAACAGAAATGTTATTGCCATAAACCGTGACTGTTCAGATTTAAACATTAAAAACAGGGAGTTGTGGAGTCTTGTTAAACACTAGAAGCAAGCCCACAGAAATCAGAAAGCACAAGGTACGGTTTATGCTATAGCAGAACAATACGGATATTAATATGAAGAGTAAACACAGGTTAAAAAGTCGTCTTTTGGCTTTTTTTTTTTTAATGTTGTTTTACATTTTTTAAACAGAACAGACTAACAAAATGAAGAGGAAATGCCTTCAGAGGAGAAAAGGAATTGGAATGCTGAATCCCAGAATCAGCAGATCAATGGAAGAGCCCGGCATGTTTACAAGGACAGACTGAGAAGAACGATGCAAAACTGACTCACAGACTAAGAATATAAGGTAATGGTGTCTCAGTCCATATTTAGTCCTTTCCCTCTGGAAGAAGGAGATGTCACTCCTGAAGACATCTTCAAAAGATGAACAGGTCTTCAGCAGTTTGTACTGAATGATGGTGTTCCTAGTGCAATATCTTGTCACAGACTAACTGTTTGGAGTTAGTATTAGGCTGATAGACACAGAAATCCCTCTTTCCACTGTTATCTGCTGGTCATTCCAGCACAGGCTCATCCCAGCTACAGCTGCTATTCCAACAGGAAAGAACAATTACAGAACAGGAGCAAACTGTCCAGCCAATCCATTTCTGCTTGTCTTTGACACCAATACAGAACTTAAAAAACAAACAAACGAAAAAACCCCAAACCTAAAGTCAGCTCCCTCCGTACGTGTCCTTTCTCGGATAGCATTGCCATGCATCCGCTGTGCCTTAGACTTGTGTCCCCTTTTAAGAGGGAAGTTTTTCCTCCTGTTTCACACTGAAACTCTTGAGTAGTAGGCACAATGTTAGTGTAAGACATCGCAAACCCAGGAAACCAGCTGCCAAGTGTTAACCACTTTTCCATCCTACCTAAAGAGCACTCATTGACTCCCCTTACTTTAAACTCTTGTTTATTGTTTGTAAGTGTTTGGGAAGAGAAAAAGTTCCTATCTACTTGGTTGCAGTGAATGAAGGCGGTGAAGTATCAGCCAGTGCAAGCTTCCAGCATATCCACCACAAAAAAATACATCCAAATGCACCCACTTTGGTCCTCTAACATAAGTCTAATATTCTGTAGTGTTAAAAAAAAAAAAAAAGAGATTGACATTGTGTAGTGTAAAAACTACCTTTTGTAATTCCAGCTCATATTGAAACAAGTTTACAGTAATAAGAATGCACAAATATCAGTGATTTATATATAGGAATTAAGTTATGAGGCAAGACTGAAGGGACCTTATCACTCTCTACAACTACCTGAAGGGAAGTTGTAGTCAGGTGGGGGTTGGACTGCTCTCCCAGGCAACTAGTGACAGGACGAGAGGGCACAGCCTGAAGCTGCGCCAGGGGAGGTTTAGGTTGGATATTAGGAAGTGCTTCCTCATGGAAAGGGTGATTAGACACTGGAATGGACTGCCCAGGGAAGTGGTAGAGTCACCATCCCTGGAGGTGTTTAAGGAAAAATTGGACGTGGCACTTAGTGACATGGTCTAGTTGATGTTGTGGTGTTAGGTCATAAGCCGGAGCTGATGATCTCAGAGGTCTATTCCAGCCTCAATTCTGTGATTCTGTGAAGGATTCTAAAAAATATCCATCAGGGATACTGGTTTTGGTGGGGATAGAGTTAAATTTCTTCATAGTAGCTAGTACAGGGCTGTATTTTTGATTTGCGCTGGAAACAGTGCTGATAACATAGGGATGTTGTTGTTGCTGAGTAGTGCTTACACAGAGTTAAAGCCTTTTCTGCTCCTCATCCCACCAGTGAGTAGGCTGGGGGTGCACAAAAGGCTGGGAAGGCGCACAGCTGGGACAGCTGACCCCAACTGAACAAAAGGATAGTCCAGACCATATGATATCATGCTCAGCAATAAAACTGGGGGCAAGGTTGACTAGGGAGGCCGCTGCTTGAGGGCTGACAGGGCACTGGTTGGTTGCTAGTGAGCAATCAGTTTTGTATCACTCGTCCTTCTTGAGTTTTATTTTCCTCTCTCTTTGCTATTTCCCCCCCTCCCCCCTTTTTAATTATTAATTTTTTTTAATCTCAATTTATTAGTTTCTTTCTCACTTTTACCCCTTCTGGTTCTTCCCCCATCCCACTTTGAGAGTTGTGAGTAAACTGCTGTGTGGAGCTTAGTTGCTGCTGGGCAAGGTTAAACCACAACACAGCGACATGGTTTTCATTATCATTTTGTGTGTCATAAACAAAGGATATTTGTTTATACCCAAGAATCTGGATGATCTAGATCCTACATACTGAATTAATCGCTTTAAGCACATGGTAACCATCGATATGTAAAAGATATTAATTTCCAACATAAAATTAAAGTCCACGAGCAAGGGGAACCTCAGAAAGAAACAGCCCTCACACCACGTTCTCACCCAAATCTTCAACTGTTTTCTTCAGCCTTGCTGTCTAGCTTGTCAGGAATCATTACATCACCCAAACTAAGAAAGAATCAAATGTATAATGTCTCTCTTGCTGTCCAGAGAACAGGGGTGGCAAAGAAGACAATGGCCGCTCAGCTCCATGGTTGCTCTGAGCCAACAGATGAGGCTATTGCCATTCTACTCAGAATCCAAATTAGAATTACTGGCTTGCTAGGTCAATCGGTATTATCTATTCACTTATCTATCATTATGATGGGAATTACATAGGAATTGTAACAGGAATATTCATGTATGCATTTTTTTGTCCTTCTTTATTCCCCACTATACTTTCTATAGCATCAACATCGCGTTAGCAAGGATGAGGTTGGGGCTTTTATGGATTGGCCTCTGAGGAGCAGTATTCTTAATGCCATGAAGATTTGCCAGAATAATAACCAGCAAGCTTAGAATGTAAAACTCAAGTCTCGGGCTCTGAATATATTCATCAGTATGCTCTCTTATGCTAATGCTAACAAGTGAGTTATATAGCTATGTATATAGAGCTTGATTTGAGGACTGTCTTGGGACAAGTTAAGTTCACATCAGCTACTGCTTAAAGTAAAAGTGGCCAATATATTTTCAAGATGTAACAAAGATAGCATTGCAGGTGATGTATGCATACACTTTTAAAGCATCCTTGCTATAGATATTTCACTCTTCTAGGCATTTACCCTCCAGGGTGACAACAATCCACAGCATCTGAAATCTGACGTAGACTGTCTAAGTGCAGGTGGCAGTTCAAAACTCCATGGAGATTGCGTAGATGAAGATGGAGTGTTAGATACTATGGCCAACTGGCTCCAGAGGCAGTTTCTATGCAAAGGGAGAGGTCAAGCGCAATCTTTTCTCCCTTCAAAGCAAAGTAGGTTTGTTTCTGAGGCTTCCAACCTCTATGGTTATCACCATAAGATTGAGAGCATTTTGCCCAAGCCTGAGTATAGCATAAAATCTTGTAGGTCTCAGCTAAGTCACTTCCTGACTGGAAACTACACAAAGATGTACAAGGAGCATGAAATTCAATGGTGATCTGACCAAAGAGACCACCTCTTATTGCCTCTTACATCCAAGGGTTCTGCTCCTCCAGTTCTGTTCAGTTTTCCTGTGGTAACTAAAAGATTATCACCCCACTGTCTGCAGTGCCTTCTGAAATCAGTTATGATTTTGCATGGATATGACAGGATAGGCAGTGCATTTGTTCCTTAGATCCCACAGCTAGAGCTCAGTATGAAGCAGTAATCTACAGCATGAATTAAAGCAGTAGTTTATGGACTGATGTATTAATTTCAGCCACCACTGCATACATCTAAGGAAGGGAAGCGTTGTACCAGACACTCTCCACAACCCACAGAGTGCAGCTGATACTCATTCACTCTCTTTGGTTAGCTGACACCTTGAGAGAGGACAGAAGCACAATTACCATGTGTCACTGGAACAGGACAGCCAGGTAGACCCTCCAGAACATCCTCCAGAGTGACACCATCTTTGCGTCTTGGTAATCTCGGTTTTTCAGTGGTTCAGAAACCGCCTCTGTGCCTCCATTTTCCTTCTGCAGGACTTCCACCCGCAGGTCAGCCTGGATACTGCAGCTGAAGGGCGACCTGCCCTTTGTGGTGAAACCAGCTGGAACAGCAGGTAGGTCCTACATTTCCAGCAGAAGGCAGGGAGAACTCTGGCTTTACTTTGGCAAGATCTCCCAAAGTCAGGGACAGCTGGTGAGAGGGCCCATATCGGAAACATAGCCATTGCAGTACATGAGAGAAGTGCAGCTGCTGGCTCTGTATTCCACACGCTGAGAATCGTTGTCCCACGGGCATAACATGAAGTACTCACGGTTATTTTAGCCAGGTGGGTTTCAGAAGACAGTGCAAAGCCTGAGAAGCTCACCATTTGCAGATGTGGAAACAGTTTCTATAACTGATAATGTGCTTCGGCCATTTCTTACTGATGTCTATTGATCATCCCCTTCAGACATCAAACAAATTGGGTAAGGACAGAGACTGTGTAGACAAAGAGCATCATTTGTGGTAACATTCACACTGTGCTCGCTCTTAGGCTTCAGACAGGCTTACCTATTAATTTTATCAGGGCAGGAGAAGCTCTCTTTGCTGACCTACACTGTATAAAATAAAATATAGTTGCTAAAGCAGGATGGCTGACTTTGCTGTAAAGGTCCGAGTTTCTCTTCTCCCTGGTTTGATAAATGAGTGTCATCAGAATTACTGGGCTCTCCTGAAGCAATTAGTCATTATTGGATGATCAAAAGTATTTATCAAAACTTCAGGTGCGGTGCGATTGATCTTCATTTGAGCTGGAAGGGTTTCCTTGCTGGATTTTGGAGAAGGAATCCATCAGTAGCACAGCCATCAAACAGAAGGCAGCAGGTATATCCTTGTCAGAGAGATATATGGCTATGCAGAAATTCAAAAGGGTGCCAAGAAATGCAACTCAGTAACAGGGGTGGCTACTGTCACCTGGCAAAGCTGTTGGAGTTTTGAGTAGGAGATAGGAAGAATAGCAAATCAGCCCACCTATATCAAGAACACCATAGCCTACCTTGAAATGTGCACAGAAGAATTTTAATTAAAGGATTTATACAACTATGGAATCCTGAAATCCTGTGAGTAATGGACTGAGACCTCCCTGGGAACAGCTCTTGGGTAGTTGCAACATTAAAAACCTACAGAGGAGCTATTCCAACGTGATGTTTTTCATCCACCTTATTCAGAAATCTAGCTTCAAGACACAAAACCTGGATCAAAGTAATCTAAGATGTCACTGTAGCTGTTACAGCATTGTGCTCTGGAGCAATAGATCTGTTTGAGAAGACATCTTGATGGCAGGTCTTGATCTTACAAAATGCCTTTATTTTCAGTGAAAAGTTATTGAGTTGCAGAATACTTACCTTCAAGATTTTTCAGTGATCTAAATGGTTTGCAACTGGACATAGTGCAGAAACGCTCTTTGTATGTTAAGACTGTTTTCATATGTAAAAGAGGTTAATGTTCACTCAGGAGAGGCAGCCTTGCTCCTTGAGACACCATTTTCCTCTTGCTCTTCAATAATTCAAATCCAAATAAATTAAATTCCCAGCTGAATGAGAAATACAGAACTAGCAGTGGGAATTGCATTTGCAATCGCCTTCCTTCCTGGGGCAAGTGTTGCACCAACACAGCATTAGACACCAACTCATTTTGAACATTCAATGAGCATGCAAATTTTTCTTCTCTTCTATTTCTTTTACTTTCTTTCTGCTCACTATTTATTTAAGCTATTTTTTTTTTTTTTATAAAAACAGGTATAAAAATCAGACTCATCTACTGAATGCAGTTAGTTTAGTTTGGATTAACAGTGGTATAAATAACAGCAGAATTTGTCGCAGTGTTTCCAAATTAATAAATCTAAATGTTTTTCAGCTAATGAAATGGCTTGAATACAATCAAACAGATTTTGCATTCTGTGAATGAAAAATGTGTTTACTTGACCTGTAAAGCAAGTTATGCCAAATTTGATCATGAAACGATATTTATGACTAATTTTCAATGCACTGAAAACAACTGAAGTGGGAAACACTGATACACTAGCGAAACTATAACTAATGTAATGACCAAAATGAATGAATGTAATGAAAGAAGAAACCCATGGAGGCCCGTAATGCCTTAAAATGGTGTGATTTTGAGCCTAATGTGCAGGGGAGGGGGAAGTCAGCAGCTACAACATGTGGCAGGAGCCTTTGCTGACATTTGCAGAGCACTGTGTTGTGCCAGCACTCTCCTAAGAAGTGTTCGAGAGCAAGAACATTGCAAAGTAAGGAACTCTGGAGCATGGTGAAAAGGAATTACATGTGTGTGGACATAAATGTGGTCAAGTCCAGTATATTTCAATTGAAATTGGCGTAACAGCTCTTTTAAAAATAGGCTCAGAATCTTCTCTTGGTGAAATAAGACCCCTTCCTATTCACTATACTTGAAAAAGAAAGAAAAATTCAGCTGAGGACATACGTTTTTGACAGACAGTACATGTGATGTAGTGCTGACTCTGCCTATCTCTGAAAATAGAAGTTATTGTACCGCAAAGTAAACCTGGGTAAGTGCAGAGAGAAATTACTTCCACTGAGAGTGGTGTTTTGCTCTGTTTTTAAAGCATCCTTTTAACGTTGTTAATAGATCTGCTTAAAAGTAAATTATTTAAGGAGGCTTATCTTTAAAACACAACTAGAATTATGATTAGAAAACATATGAATCATTGCTGTTCTGTAGCACAATTAATTTTCGTTGCTGTGTTTGTGACCTACTTACACAGACCACAAACACTAATCTCACTGGATAATTAAAAGAGTGTAAATATCATTTGTCCAGTCCCCGATGATTTGTTTTAGAAATCCAATGAGCTCTCTACAGTAAACTTGCAGATAAGAAATCCTCAGTTACATATAGACTTTAATTATCACATACCACTAATGATTCTTAATACTTGGTTTCACATTTTACACTTGGAATAATACAAACTGTACTTAACATGCAATTAAATATTTTCACCCATAAATTTATTTCTCTAACTGTAGCATTCTGATGCAACAGGATGTGGATATATTGTACAAAACAGGCAAATATTTAGTCTTGGATAAATATTTGGAATGCTTGTGTTGATGTAAATGAGGTTTTCTTTAAAATTTACTACTGGTCTTCTAAATACAGATGTATATTTCAGGATTGGAGCAATGAAATCACTTTCACCATCAAAGAAGTATTTGACTAAAAGCCACTCTGATTCAGCGACAAAAAAAAAATAGCAATTAAAAATCATACATATTAGTTGCATGTCTAGTAAATTACATTGGCAGTCATAACAAACGGGAAGCGGTAACACAGACTGACTGTTACAGGCATGGCAAATTGACAAGAGAAACAAAAGACAAGGAGAAATCTCTAACAGTGAATGATAATTTCATAAAGTATAGTAAGAATGAGAGATATCCCATCAATGCTATAAGCTTGTAACTAGCTAAAGGTAGCAAATTTGTTAATAACGATGAGGAAAGAGAAAGTATTATTTAATTGAGGGGGAGGGGCTTCTGTTAGAAATAAACTGGATTATGTACTTTTATAGCACGAAACATTTTCTAATCTACTATACTAGTAAACTGTCATTAGAGTAACCGTGCTTACTTGGTATGTCTGTGTTAAATGGACAGATAAATGCACTTTTCATCCTCTAAAATACCTCTTAAAAGCATTCCAAAGACAGATGTTGAGTCCTGCTGCATGTTGGTTATAAAATTATTTAAATACAAAATAATTAAATCTTTGTTAAATGTATTATAAATAGTTCCAAAGATCAAAGCTCCATGGTAGTAATGCTAAAATTGTGGGAAAATCAGTAAATTCCAGGAAATACAAAATGCACGGTGAAGCATGCAATGGCCTTTAATATGAGACCTCAACAGGGAATGGTACGACCGTTGTTTGTGTGATACCTTCCTGTGCCATTACCAGAAGGACATGCGGTGTGTTTCCTCCCTAAATGTTCATTTTCTTCATCTACTTATAGTTAGAGTCCAGGTACCAAGCCACCACCATGTAAGTCACGTACTTTTCTGCTTCTCGGTTTTTCTTTACATAGCTAGAATTCAGGTATGTTTTCAGTACACAGTAAGATGCTATATACCCCCATCTATGTAGCATAGGAGTTTCAAGCCCTGACTTACTCAGCACAATCGAAAAACTTGCAAACCTCCAGTAGAAAATCTGCTGAGAGCTGCTACTTGCATGTCCTTCTCTATTGTGTATCATTTGCTCCTTCAATTCATGCAAGTTTTCTGGTTCTCCCTACTCTCTTTACTCACAGACTACGAGTGTTTGGAGACCAACCTAGCTATGTCTCGGGATGTACGCTGAGGTAAGTGTGACATTTTGAACACTGAGCTTTCCACCTAGAAGGTCACCACCTAAAACCAGCTCAACTGAACAAAGATTAAAATTTCATCTATGAGAGTTTCTGTGTGAAGGGAGCAGTGTAGGAATCGTGATAGGAAGCACATTAAACTGGGAATTGGAAAAGGAGTCACTTCAGCTACACCTGGCATTTTTACACTAGGAATTACTGTGGAAGAGCTGTTTCTTATTTAAGCTGGTGCCTTACCTTGCTCTGGAGTACTATTTGTGTGCCTGCAGGCCATTAGACCCATCCACAGAACCCTGCATGCGAAAAATTTTTAGCCCTAAATTGTGTTATTATTATACTATGGAATCGTTTACAGGTTCATCAAAGAGGCTGCAAATTCCATGGACATTGGAGGCCAAATCAGTTATCCCCAGGAGATACATCCTTCTCAGACTATGGTGGGGTCATGGAGGCATAGTTGTATCCGCGGAAAGATTTTCTGGTAGATAAACAAAGGGTTTAATTAAAAAAAAGCTATTATCAAATGCTTCTAATTGATACTAATTTCTTTTTTAAACTGATGTTTTTAATTTTTGTTAGATATGCAAAACAGTCTATTTGCATAACATACACACAGAGCTACACAAAACACAGCAGCCTGAGGTTCTACAGCTTCTTTCCCTGAACAACTTTGTCATCTTTAATGTTTCTTTTGTCTCTTTTTGGCCTTATCCATTGTCTTTTTTTTTTTTTTTTCTTTTTATAGAAAAATTCTNTTTTTTTTTTTCACTTGATAGAAAAATCCTTCTCTCTTATCATTCTCTCCTTACTCTTTCTTTTTTTTTGTTTCCTTGGTTTTCTTACTACTTTTATTTTTTTTTTGTCATTGATCTACACCTATCTACTTGTTTCTTCATTTTCCCAAACTCCATGCTCTTCCATGAGGCAAAGATACCCAGTAATTGCCTTAGAATTAGGGCTGCCGATCTACTAGTTGGCATTTGTTTTCGTAGAGGGACTGGGTGAAATACCTACTCTATCTAATCCCACAGAAGAGCGTTTCTCCTGCACAACAGCCCCCAGATGCAAGTAGTATGATAAGCAACCACATTTCAGATGTCAATGCATTAGGTCTTGCCATAGTAAACTCTTCAGGCCCTACGTTTTTCTTTAGGAAGACTGCTGGAAATAGTATATTAGCCTAGAAACTATTAATAACAATAGCAGATTAAAATCTGGTAAGTAACTCTGTTTCATCCTGTCTCCACAGTGCATCACCCTCAGTGTTCCTCATCTCCAGGACAACTGTTCCCAGTCACCCGCTTCTCGAAATCTCCCTGTCATCCTTGTCATCCTGTCCATCACTAGAGGTGATGCTTCGGCTCAATTGCACTGCTTCATCATGTTTAGACCATCATGAGCTACTCCTCCACATCCTTCATCTGCCTCTTGGTCCTTCACACCAAGTGTCAAGCTGGACACACCTTGTGACACTGCAGAACTCAATCTCTTTCCAGTCCCATTTTCCATCCTCCTTTCCCTTCTTTGAAAGCAATAGTGCTCCTTCTGGCTAAATGCACAAGCCCATATTGGTACAGTGATGACATGAGCCAGTAAAACGTTATTAAAAAGTCATGAACTCTTTATTTCACCCGATCGGTGATGAAAGTCACAGCATATGTATGTGAATTAATAGTTTCTTGCATGACGGTCTTGGTTTAACTTTTACAGGGGAGTTTACCCAGCATTGCAATTTCATCTCTCTCTACAACAAAAAAAACAAACAGGCTGGCTTTCTAATGAGAACAAACAGGCAAACCCTGCAGAGATACTAACATTCTTGCACACCCCAAGCTGAAGCGAACACTATTCACTGTTAAGAATGCTATTTGGCTACCACTTGCTGTTGCCATAGCTCTACCAAGAGTAAAGATGCAGACACTGAGTTGAGACAAAACAATCAACGGGTGGAAATTGCCATCAGTCTGCAAGCAACACAGAGAAATCTGAAAAGGGGTTGCATGCAATGAGATTATTCTTCAGCATGTGGTATGCCTATAGTGAAAAACAAAAAAAAAATTCTATTTTTGTACAATTTTCTCCTGCACTCACAGAACTATTTTAGCAATTGAAAAATACTTCTTTACCATCTAGATGGCTCCAAACTTGGTAAACAGGTTTTCTTTGAACTTACTAATTAAATTAGTTTCGAGTAGAATGCAAGCACAATAAATTCCAGCTCTAAAGGTCACATTTTGGAAACATTATAAGCCACTTAACAACAGAAGCTTAGAAGCAGAATGCTTTCTCAGCCTTTATGACTGCCTTGCAACGCTGTAATAGCACTGGGACAGCAGTATTACTGTAATTAAATATCCTCTGCAACAGCCTGGAGAAGCGGAAACACTCTGGTCATCTAAGACGTGTAGCAGAGCAATACCCTTGGGATGGAGATTTACATAAGAGTTAACTCTTTCTTGGGCACTGTAGTGTGACAACATCAGCTCCCACATATATAGCTCAGCCCAGAAGCTAGTATTGATATAATGATTGGATTTATATAGTTGAGCTGACATCATATGGTATGGAATATCGCTTTGGTCAGTTTGGGCCAGCTGTCCTGGTTGTGTCCCCTCCCCAGATCTTGTCCACCCCATCCCACTGAGGGGGGAATGTTGAAAAACCAGCCTTGGTGCTATGTGAGCCCTGCTCAGCAGCAGCCACAACACGGGTGCGTTATCAACACCTTTCTAGCTCTGAGTACAAAGCACAGCACTATGAGGGCTGCTGTAGGGAACGTTAACTCCAGCTCAGTCAGACCCAATACAAACACATGTGGGACAGAAGGGTGGCAGAGGCGCACAAAGGTGTTCTACTGGACATGAGCAGACTCTGACACAGAACGGAGAAGCTGGCAGAATAGGAACATCCCAAACTGTCCCAGCCGAACCTTCCCGAGCCTGTCTGCCAGGGTCTCACCACCACAGCAATTTCGCATCTCACAAAACAGTGACTCGGCTACTGCTCTCTGTCTTATTAGCTACAGGTTCTTAAGACTGAATCTGAGATCAATAGGTACATGTCCATAGGCAACATGACCTTCTGTGCTCGCCAAGAATTCTTTGGTGACAAAAGGTAAGGACAAACTTTGGAAACTGCTCACTCCGGTAAGTGACATCCTGTTCTGTGGGAATAAACTTGAATGAAATCACAGAATCATTATAATTAAAAATACAGAAAGAACGTAGTTTCTACAGTGTTAAAAAAAAACAAACAGCTGAGAGACAAATTATGGGAGTAAACGCAACACTTTTCTGTCCTCCTGGTTCACCTGTATGTCATGGCTGATTCAAGACTTGTGTGCCACCTATCAGGTGCCTGACTGCATCCAGGGCAGTTTTTGTATACCTCTCTCAAACAGCCATCATTTTGGCTGATAGCAAGTTCAATTCTTAACCAAAACTGGAGGAAAATGGACAAATTGCAAAGGAAACTATGAAAGCAAAATTATGAGCATATTATGCTCTCTGTAAAAAGAATATAGAAACACACCTAGAGAAGTGGCTTTCATATTTCCTTCAGAATGGAAAGTTCATTCTATGTATCTTTATCCCGCAGCAGCTTGAATCTTCTAGGAGTATTTGCTTCTATGGTACCTCCTTGCTCGACCAACACCCGGGGTTTGCGCTGTTGCAAGCAGAAGCTTTTAAAAGGTGAGCTTCACAGTGAGGGTAAGAAGTTTAGCTGAGAACTACAACAGTCATCCTCTTTGGTTTGGGCATGGATGGCATCGTACAATTCATACTGCCCAGTGAGTAATACATGTACTGACCTGATGCATTGCATTTCATGGCTAATATCATATTTTGGTTCCAAATATAAAGTACAAAGAGTGGGATTATACTAATGTAGTACGATTGTTTCTACATGTTTCAAATACTAACATTTGTTGCATTGTTTACAGCTTACTTGTGCATTTAATGTATTGAATCTTTACTTTACATAAGTTGCAAACTCCAATATATTATTTCTACATGCTATAGAAATGCAGAAAATTTCCTCACATCCTCCCCTCACTACATATTCATACTTCTTATATCTGCCAGATGGTGTGGAGCAAATTATTCTAGCACTTAGACCATGTGAATTTTAAGCAGATGAATATAACAATCTCCACAGCACTTTGCCTTCTTTTATCATTGACTGTGGTGCTGGCCTGTTTGATCACACCCCAGAACAAACAAATCTCATTAATCAGTGTTTTCCTTTTTTTTTTTTTTTTTTTTTTTTTTTGGTTTTTTTTTTTTTTTTTCCCTTGGCTGCTTTTTCCTTTCTATTCACTTTTGGAGAATTTCTTTGGAAAGCCTTGTTTTTAGAGTGAGATGTGCTTTTCAGTCTGTTTGGTGCTTTTATTTAAAAGTGAATTTATCTTTAAGAAAAAGTGCCAGTATGATAAAACTGAGAAATAGTGTACTTCATGTATAACAGAAACTTGGCCTGCACATCCATGATGTAAATTATGCACTACTACTCCACAGCAATTTACATCCCTATAGTTAAAAGGGTAAAGTGATTTAAAATCCATGTACCTTACATTACTAGGACTCTTACTGAAACTGTCATTGTATATTCTCAATTATGGAATTCAAATATAGTTACTTCACCTCAAATGTCAGCGACATCAGCCAAGCAATAAGTTGATGATGTTACTTAATTCACTCTACCATGACTGAACTGGCCTAGAAGCACTCCTGACTTTTTGTTTCACTTTCAGTTCACAGAATTGTAAAAATACTGTTCAGAAGGGACCTTTGGAGATTATCTGGCTTAACCTTTCATGTGATTTGGGATTCTTGTCGGTGCTAGATCAAGTCAGCCACGACTATCCTGAAAAGACTAGAGGCTGGAGATTCCTCTGTCTCCCAGGGGAAACAACAGTATGAACCTGATCCAGTGCTGCACTGTCCTCCCAGTGAGTCCAAACTTCCCTAACTAAAATTTGTGCCCATTGGCCCTTGCTACTTTGTCTATTACTATGGAGAAGACTTTTGCTCCATCACCTTTGTGACTCCCCTTCAAGCACTGTAGGCTGCTGATAAATTGCTGCTTAGCTCTTCACTGACAAACTGAACAAGCCCAGCTCCCATTGATCACTGATGGCCAATGACTAATCGCTCCCCCTTGATGCCCCAAGTGACTTGGTAGCCCTCAGATGGACCATCTCCAGTTTTTCCACATCCCCTTCAAAGCTGGACACAGACTGCAGATATCCCTGGCCAGTGCATCTCACTGACAGGTTCTGAATGAATCGCCCACTTTACAGCTGACATAAGAAAACAGGTACTATTTGATGTTGTTGGCTAATGAGTCCTTGCAGGAGTTGTCCTGTAATAGGACTTTGAACCATAAAGATCTTTGGCTCTTAGAGAACTATTGTCAAAGACACAACTTTTGGTACAATCTTGGCTTTGCTTCTTGACTGTACTGGGACTGCTTACAGGTTTCAGAAAGATCACCCATGTAGGAAGTTCATCTGGTAGCATTGAACACATTGTCTCTACTCCTCCTCCAGACAACGAAAAGGTAAAATAGTCAATTTGCAGAGCAAGGCACCAACACTTTAACATATTTCAAATAAATATAGAGCAAAAATATAGTCATTTGCTCTGCTGTTTGTTGTTTTGTTTTTTGGTTGTTTTTTTTTTTCCCTAATAAGCTCTTTGATGGCGATGGGAAAAAGCTGGAGGTTTGGGGAATTTGCAAGGAGGGCAGATTGTAATGCCAGTTTCAAGAGCTAAACTTAATCATGTGGCATTTTTTTGGAGCCTAATAATATATACATGTTTCTGTCAGTTAAGACCTACCCAGAAATATAGAACATACGCTGGGAGGGAGTCTTAATGTTGGAGGTACAAGAATACTGTAATAAGAGATAAAGAAACCCTTACTTATCTCCTCTTCAAAATTAGAAGCCCTTGTTAATATTCCAGCGTAGACCTGTTTGATGAGGCTGTTGGCAAGAGCAGCAGATCTATTTGAATCGAAATGAAAACCAACGGAAGAAATAGAAACCACAGTGCAGCGGCCCAGTGCCGATAACCGTGTGCGGTACGCACCACGCTCAGAAGTGGGCAGGAAGGAAAAGGCAGTGAGAGTGGCAGCAGTGCAGACTGGCAGGTATTGCATCACCGGCATCTTGAAAGAAGATAGGATGAAACTCAGAAAGCTGCGTTCACTGAACAAAAGCAAGGTCAGAATTTAGGCTAACGCTTAGTTCTAATCTTGACTCAGTGTAAGGTAATGAGATTTACGTGGTATTAAACACCAGGAATTCTTAAAAGTCTTCCCAGTTCTTCTTTCTTTCTTTTTCTCACCTGCCTCAATGACACAGTCACAGTTGCACTCTACACAGCATCTGGGCTCATCTCCCGGGAGATCTGTGACATCGTTTCTAGAACATATGGCCACTTTGCGCTTTCCCTGACTAAAGATTCACCTGCAGCCTTCTCTCTTAATTTGTCCTATATTCTTCTTTTTTCCTCCAACGAAATATTAGAACCGCTTCTCTCTCCTTTGTGGTTTAGAGATGATTTCTCAACATCGGTAACTTGGAAATTATTTTTAATTGAAAGTCAATGGCGTGTGGGAGTACGTACACAGCCTATGCAAGCCTGGGCATGCCTGCAGCACAGAGCGAGACTGCTAAGGAAGACTGCTGACGACAGGCAGGGTGGTTGTAGCCACAAGCTGTGTGTATTTTACAGCATTAAGATAAAAGGGGAACAATGGGTAAGAAATAGGTTTGAAGTTCGCAATTTCATCCCAGTGTGCTGGTGGAGACACACAAGTTTGCACATTAAATGTTTGATGGGGGTTTTACACCAAAAGAAAGTAATACTCTTCCTTAAGTCATTTGTCTTTCAGTCTTACTTCCTGTGACTATTCCGTCTTCAGTTTAAAACTTTATCCCTTTAGAAAGTCTGAGAAGAGGCTCTGTTCAGAAGGCTGAATTTTTCTTCGTCTTTCTTCTGTTTCTGCTTCTCTTTCTCTTGTAACTGTCAGTTCTTTTGCTCTTCTGTTCCTTTACCACAAATGTTTTTTCCCTTGGTGTTCTCATCTTTTATACGCCCTGCTCTTCTTCCTTTCTCCAGGGGAATACAGCGTTGGAACTGAGATAAACCTAAAGAAGTCGTTTTCCTCCAGGGAGCATCATACAAATGATAGGTATGAGCAGAACTGGGTGATTTTGTGAATGCAAAAGTGCATAGGACAAACTGCAACTCAAAAACTTCATCCTGAAATAAATTAGAATTTTTCATACTGACCCTGTGAAACAACACAATTTTCAGATCAAGTCAGCAGATGTTTTTGCAAGTGAATCTCAATCTCAACTATTGTGGAGTGAGTATAGAAAAGTGATTTGTTGTTAAGACATGACAAAGCAGATTATGATCATCTCTTAGCTATTTCTTAGTATTAACTACTGCAAACATTTTAATTCCATAGTATTAATCGCCATGCCACTAGCCAGGGGTGACATTTACTCTCAATCAGAATAGAGGTGGGAGATGCTGTGGTTACAAATCAAGCTACCATAGACCACCTGCAGAATCTGTACTGGTTATCGTTCAGCGGTGTTCTTAAAGTACAAAGCAGCAAACCTCTCCTAGATCCATCCTGAGGATTACAAGCCATTATTACCCTCAGCTTCCTGGCCGTGTCCCTCTGTTGGACTGTTAATACTTGCCTGCTACCCTAATCTTCCGAGAAAGCAATTTATGTAACTGCTCCCTAACTCATTTCTGTCCAAATGAGAAAGGTTGACTTAAAACAGCCCCAAAATCAGCTCTTTCTTAATGTGGCTTATTTGACAAAAGTAGATCATAAAGCTTATAAAAACTACACCTATGGGAGAACTTTAGAGTTAGAGGGCATGTAGAAGGGATATTAGAGCTTTCTATTGTAGTAATGTCTATCAACAGGCAGGCAACAGAGCTGCTCAAGTCTTGTCCTGCTCATTTTAGATTTATTTTCAAGTGTCCAAATAGATACACTGTTGAAAAAGATGAGCACATGAGAGTCTCATTTGATTTAACACCCTCCAGAAGGTCCATGGTATTTCAGCTATGACTTGGAGGACTTGAAATGTTTTTTCCTACTTTACCGTTCCCGCAGACCAACATACTTCCCTGTAGGGTACTGCAGCTATTCAGAGAACATTTGTACTGAAGATGCAGTCCTTACCCCATCACTCTCCCACACAAGGTGCTAACCAGCGCTGCTTTCTTTTAAAGGATAGAAATTTCTCTAGGATTCTCCACTGTAAATTTGCTCTAAGGTATTAATTCCCTTCCATTGAAATCTATGGAAAAAACTAAAGCTAATGCTGAATATCTGAATATTTCTGAAAAAAAAGTGCTGAATGTTTTTCTAAGAACAGCTAATAGTATTCATGTAAATAGATCCAAATCAATCAGTATGTCATTCTAACGTAGGATCTGGTATGGAAAAGCACAAATTAAAAAATAGCTTTTACAAGAAAGTACACAATCCTTTCGTCCCAATCCTCCAAAGATATATTCAAGTACCGAACTTGATTCACTATGAGCAACTGGCAGCTGACACGCTGTCCTGTCTCCGGTTGCTTGTCTGTGTCCCCATGCTAGTCCATCTGTTGTCCTTGTTGGGAAACCAAGCAGGCTGAGAAACTTTTATGTTGTTGCTAGGCTATTTTTTTAGCCATATCGGTTTCACAGCCCGATGCACTGCATGACTACCCAAACAACCACGCCGTAGCGAGGGAGCGGGTACTGCCGAGACGGGACTGAGCAGGCAGGATTGGGAAGGTCAGGGACTGTTGAGGTAGTGCTGCAGCACAATCTTGAAAAACCTCATTTTCTCCTGTGGAACTACTTGCTGTATGTTAAATATAACATAAGACTGGGCTGCGTATTACATAATTCATGTACTTTTGTACAGAGGTATTAAAAAAAATGTTCAAAGTGCAGAAGAAAGTGCTTCTTTACCTGTGATAACCTTAATTCTGACTCCTTTCTTGTTATAGTAGTATTATGGTATTAGTACAGCAGTGCTATAATAGTAGAATTACACATTCATTTAGTACATGGAAATACTATAAGCAATTCTATACACAATACAGTAGTATTGCACATTCAGAGAAGACAAAGAGAAGTGAACTAGCATTGCTTTATTTAGGCCGTGTAGGCTGCATAACCTCTAATAAACACAGATGAGTCCCAGGCATTCTCTTCTCTGAAGGCATCTCCTACACCAAAGAAATGGTCACTGACACGATGCAAGATGGGGCCCAAGAAAACGAATCCTGAAAGCAATCTGCCGCCTTCAGAACAAGGTATCTGCTTTGCAGTCCAGGCATTCAAAGAGTCTGAGCAAGGCTATGGCCACGACACCAAGCTGTGTGGTGTGGCTGACACACTGGACGGAAAGGATGCCATCCAGAGGGACCTTGACAACCTGGAGAGGTGGGCCCATGCCAACCTCATGAGATTCAACAAGACCAAGTGCATCTGGGTCGGGGCAATCCCAAGCACTGATATAGGCTGGGCAGTGACTGGCTTGAGAGCAGCCCTGAAGAGAAGGACTTGAGGGTGCTGGTGGAGGAGAAGCTCACCATGAGCCATCAGTGCACACTTGCAGCCCAGAAAGCCAACCATATCCTGGGCTGCATCAAGAGAAGTGTGGCCAGCAGATCGAGGGAGGTGATTCTCCCCCTCTATGCCACTCTCGTGAGACCCCACCTGGAGTACTGCGTCCAGTTCTGGAGCCCCTATTACAAGAAAGACATGGACATGCTGGAATGTGTCCAGAGAAGGGTCACGAGGATGATCACAGGGCTGGAGCACCTCTCCTATGAAGACAGGCTGAGAGAGTTGAGGTTATTCAGTCTGGAGAAGAGAAGGCCGGGAGGAGAACTTATTGTGGCCTTTCAGTATCTGAAGGGAGCCTACAAGAATTCTAGGGAGGGACTTTTTAGGATGTTAGGTAGTGATAGGACAAGGGGGAATGGATCCAATGGATCCAAACTAGAGGAGGGTAGATTTAGATTGGACGTTAGGAAGAAGTTCTTCCCGATGAGGGTGGTGAGACACTGGGACAGGTTGCCCAGAGAGCTGGTGGAAGCCCCATCCTTGGAAGTTTTAAGGCCAGGTTAGATGGGGCTCTGGGCAACCCGATCTAGTGGGAGGTGTCCCTGCCCACGGCAGGGGAGTTGGAACTAGATGATCTTTAAGGTCCCTTCCAACCCTGACAATTCTATGATTCTGTGATTCTTTCCCAATACTTTCCAGATCGGGGGGGAAAGCAGCCCTTACACAATAAATCCAACCCGCACATGTATAGATCAGCTATCTTACACGCCTAGGAAAAGCCCAGTGATATGACAAGAAAGAGGCTGAACACATGGCTCACCTTTGCAGAGGCAGAATTGTGTAGAAGACAAGGTCACCACTATGCTAATCACAAAAATGAGCCTAAAGACACATGAGACAGTTCTTTATATTAACCTAGATATGGCTGTTATAATTTAAAAAAATGCTGCAAGTATTGCATTCTCCTTGTTTTCCAGCTGAGAGACAAGTGGCTCTATCTCTGCATAGAAGGTCACTCCCCAGAGTACTGTATCAGTAGAGCACTGTATCAGTTCTTTTGTTTTTACAAGAGGGAGCAGCTCGAGCAGCACCCTTTGCTCATTACAGAGAAGAATACCATTATAAGGTATTCAACGTAATACAACAGTGCATTAATCCCCAACCCTCCAAAAAAGCCCCAGAACTTAGCTAATGTCTTCTTCCAGCTCTTTTAGGACTCTTATGCTGGGTTTTAGGGTATACTAAGGTTGTTACTCCCAGCTGTGAGCTGAGGACAGAACGACACATTAACAAATAACCCCCACTTCTACAAGGCTGGAGCTTTATAAGTTGTGAAGAGGGAGGTTACACAGCTGCAGAAGTTTAAATCCACTTTCAATGTTTTCATTGGCTGCTGAGGATTTTTCTGCAAGTGGACTCATAACATAGTTGGGAGAAAAAGTCTTGATCATCTGGAGGAAGAATAAGGAAAGTTGTTTGTTATGAAACTGAGCTCAGCTGGGCAAGGTGTTGTTACCGTTTACGATTTGTTACAAACTATTTCTAGGATATATGATGGATTTTTAGTGTGTATAATTTTCTACTGCTAGTATTTTGTTATGTAGTCTGGAACTCATTATGAAGATAAGGATTAGTACTTACCATTTTAGATGTTAGTAGCCCATGAAGTAGAGGTTATTAGATCATTTATTTCACTCCTCACTAGCTTTTTTGTAATCCTAGCTTGTTGAAACTGTGTCTGCTCTATATAGAGAACAGAAGCAAATAAATTACCTAATACTTAAGCAGATACTCAAAGTGACAATGTACCACTGGTAGATCCACTATGCCTAAGATTAGGCATGAATATAAACATTTTATAGAGTGTATTAAAGACAGGACTTAAAAAAAGAGTCTTAAGGAGCTAATAAAATAATGAATACGAGGTTACGGTACTCAATACAAAAGGAGTGAAAAATATATACCAATGAAGTGCAACAAAAAAAAAATGCAGGAAAGAATTTAGACCTTTACAAAACAAGTGCCAGTGGCAAAACAGGCATTTTCTCTTCTTCCAGTACTCTGGCACAAGATCAAACAAGCAGCTTAAAATTTTGGTCTTCTCTGACTTTAAAGAGCTTCCCATGAAATAGTTACTACTCCCGAAAAACACCTTATATTTGAGGAGCTTCTCACGAGATTTCAGACTTGGCATAGAAAGCAGTTAGATTGTAAGGAGCTTAAAAGATAAACTGCCTTCCCATACAAGGTATCAGCCTGTAGTTTCAGCTAGTTCCGAATGAAGAAGTTACTAAAACCATGCCAATTTAAAACCATGTCACTATAACCACAAAGACCTGGAAGTTACAAAGAAGAATGTGTGAATTCTCTGCGTAATGAATGCAAATTGGATGTATAACCTAAATTTACTAAGGGGTGATGTTTTCCGTCCACACTATTTCTTTGATTTCTATTCAAAGCACATAATGAATACCTGCTCTTGCAAGGTTTCTCTGAGGGGACCAAAGGTGATCATAAGGCCTTAGCAGGTGCCTTGAGCAGCTCGGAACAGCAGCTGGTTGTCTACAACAACGGGTTTACTTCTAGAGTATGGGGCTCGTCTTAAGAAGTGATTTGTCACTCTGGTTAATGTTCTTGTAAGATACAAAACCTGCAGTCTCTCCCTATCCCTCTCTCCTTCCCCCTCTCCCCTCTTTTCTTTTCAATGAAACTATCAAAATCACTCAGGCCTTTCTGACCCGCAGACTCGGTTGCAGTGGTGTGTTCTATACGGGCGAGGGTTTAATAACCATTCACAAAAAGCAGACAGCGCCGGCACGGCTGAGGAAAGTTTGCTGCCATGGCAGTACTGCTGTTGCCACGCTGGCTTCCCACCGCAATTCAAAGTGTTGATTTATATATATATTTGAAGTGTTGCAAAGTTTAGCTTCTGTAATTACAGAGAAGCTGCCTCTTTTCTTCACTGCAGAAATTGAGATCGGTTCATGTATTCATCTTCATATTTTTAAATTTGAAAAATGTGGAAGTCTGACATTTTTAAACATACTCTGATTGTGGGTTCTTGTCTTCAAGCATTCTTTCTCTGATGATATGACAGAGCATGAAGATAATATCCATTTATTCTCATGGGCTTGGTGGGGGGAGGATAAAATGAGAGCTCGCCTGGGACAAACATTTGCATTTAAGGGTCCTGCACAATTTTTGAAAGGTATTACCCATATATATATATATATGATTTAAAAACAGTGATTGCAATGATAATTATCAGAAATATTTCAATTTAAAATTTTTAAATTAGTTCTCAAGAAATAACTCAATATAATGTTTTCTAAATTTACAAAAAATAGGAGTCAGATTTGTTTTTAAAAGCAAGCTATAAACCGCAATATATTGGCAGTGCAAGCGAGGCCGCAGCATTGGGAGCACATAGACTGCAGCTTAGGGTCTAACACAAGCCAGCCAACCATAGAATAAATATGTATTACAGAGGTTTTAGGGCTCTAACACACAGGCTTTAGTAGATTTAACCTCTCCTAGGTGTCTGTCTTACAACTCTGCTCATTATTATGGCTTCCATCACAGCAGTGGTTTGTGGTTTCACTTCACCGTCTCCTGCTTTAGCTTAAGGCAGTGAAGAAGGTGTGTTTCAGCTAAGATGCTGGACTGTATAGATATTTTCCCTTCCTTTATAGACTTGGTAATCTCTAGCAAAGGGGTGAAGCAATTAGCTACAAGCAGTAATATCCTCAACTGTGACATCAGACTTCTCTGTCAGAAACCTCCCCTGATCAAGGATAGGTCTTTGAATTATGGCTTTAGACCCACGTTTATTCTCTTGGAAAGTAGGCGATGGACAATTAAAACAAACAAAAAAACCCCCACAAACCACTGCAGAAATATTTTAGAGGTAATGTTATTCTTCTAAGCCACTGTTTCAATTTTAAATGATAATGTTCCTTTCAACCCCAATAGCATAGCATGTATTATGCTGATTTCTAAAGCAAAGAAATATTCACTGGAAATTGGCTAAGAGGACTTTTAATACCAATGAGTATACTTTTTAAAACCAGGGTAAGAAATGGAGAGGATATAGTAAAATGGCAACTCATGTAAATGTCTCCTGTTTCTAAGATCTTCATTTTTATAGACAGATACAAAAGACTTGAGGGGGGGAGGGAATAGAAAACCCTGTTATTTAATAAATGCCTTTGAAAAGGCAGAAAATATGCTTAAATATGCCCTATTTTACACATTCCTTTCATCCTTTAGGCTTTTTACATAACGCTTATCACTTTGTCATTATGTCAATTTGTGCTTACCAATCTTTTTTTTCCTCTTGTCTCATCTTATATTTAGGCTGTGATCCTGCGAACACTTACCTACATGCTTAGTTTTGCTACTCTTAGTAATCCCTTTGAAGTTAAAAGGATTATTTGCATTAGTAAAATAAGGCATGTGTGTGCTTGCAGGATGGAGGCCTTACAGTGTAAACTCTTTGGGATGGGACCAGATCATTTAGGAAGCCGTCGTATAGCTCAACGCTCCGGTTAGGAGCGTTGATGAGTTCAGGAGCTTGCCAATTATTAACAGTGCGAAGTAGTTGGTGGGGTATCTGTCTGGAGCCTGGCACGTAAGCAGCTGCTCCCCCCAGCTAACATGGAATCTTCTTCCTTTCTTTTTGCCGTTCGCTGCTGAGGTACAGCCAAAGATCTCTTACTTGCCGAGGTACCCGCTCGCTCCTTCCTGCCTCCTAAAGCAGAAACTTCCCTGGTGTTGGCCACATGGCAACCTGCTGCAAGACCATAAGTAGCTTAACGCTACTGCGCAATCGAGGTTTGGAATGTATATCTGCAGAGCTCTCTAGGCTTCCAGTGTCGGACAGTTGCTGCCTTCTGAGAAGGGCGCAGCAGTAGCTGCTCATGACGACTAATGCTTGTAATGCCTTTAGCATCTTACCCTCTTTCCCCACTTCCCAGGGAGACCTAAGCCACTTTTTTTTTTCCCCTCCCTTCTCTGAGAAGCTATTCAAACATTCTATTTCAATAATCGTTTGCTTCTGTTTAAGACAGACATCATTTAAAATCCACTTGGGGAGATGTGTAGAAAGTCTTCCCCTAACTGCATTCTGGGAGCACAGCTCTGTGTACACTGCCACAACATCACAGAAAATCAGTTTGAGATTTGGGATTGAGAGAGACACCCTGTAACGCACATCCTCTGGCAATCTCTCACACAGATCTTCCAGTGTTTTTCTGCACTATAACCTGAAAAATTGCTTCCAGCTTCATAAGAAAAGCTCAAAATCCAGTTTCCCAGGAGTATTTATTTTGGTTGGTACCTCTAAGCAGAGGAATGTTATTTTTATTACACTAGCATCTAGAAAGCCAGATGACCTGTGGGTGCCATTTTGCTATATTATCTAAAATGAGGGACAGGAATGCTCTTCTATTAAATAATATACTCTAACAATTTGTCTATGCAAAATATTGTAGCAGTTATACTGATGTAATCCCAGAAAATCTTTGGAACATGAAGCTCTGGACAAACACCCACTTGCTGAGCTGGCTGTACTTGTGGAACAGGTCACTGCCGCTGGATGATCTTACCTGACCACTTTTGTATTTGTTAGCTGAGCCATTTATGTGAATGCTCCCTTGCTCTCATAGTCAGATAGAGTTGCCAAAAATAAATATTATTTAAAACATCTGAACTACCCCGATTCCTTTGACCACAATGTGTCACACAGAGCGAGCGCTCATTCAAGTAGCTGAGGACAGGTTGTGGTCATCTCTGGCAGAAGGGTCGTGGGAAGCAAGCCTTGCCAAATAAAGGTTTTTCAACAATGTACCTAGATGAAGAAAGATATCCATATGATGACAATGTTTCTAATTCCTATCTTTAAATTACTTGTCTATGGTATGAATTTAAATCACTGCAGTGGTGCTGAAGGAGTATGAAATAGACTGGGACTGGAGAGGGCTGGAATAGAGAACAGAATATCCTGTGCTTCATATTTCTCCAAATAGCTGTCAGAAGTATCAAGAACAGTGCGTCTTGCCTTTCCAGAGGCTCTCAAGAGACTGGCTTTTATGAGCTGTGCTGAAGTATCAAGTGACTGCACTGGAAGGCGAGGCAGCTGCTGAGACTTACTGCTGGGAGGGAGCAGCAATGACCGGAGGAAGTTTTTGTATGAGAGCAGAGGTTGCTCAGCGAGCACTGAAGCGTCCTCACCTGAAGACACGGTCCATAGAGACATTTCATTGTCTGCCTAAATTCATCCTCCTCTGCCCAGGCTCTTATGTGCCCTCAATCGGAGAACAAACGTTGCTTGTGTGGATGGTTAACCCAGTTCCTAAAAGGTGCTCAGTGTGGTAGGAGATGGGCAACAAGTCTGTGATTCTGTGAACTTGGAAGCACAAGGACCAACTACGAGGCCCAGGCTTAAACTTGCAGACTTCTGCTGGCAGTTACGCTGGTTGGAAGCGTGAAAAAAGAACTCATTACAGTTGTAGCTGTTGACACAAAACGTAACTGTCGTGAGGAAATGGCACTCGAGCTCACCCCTTGCTTCCCTTCAGGAACTGTGTCAGGGAACGCCAGGCCACCTGTGCCCACACTTAGAATTCTGACTCTGAAGTAGCAGAACTACCCAGGAGCTTGTGTTCGGCACGCAGGCCTCCCTCGGACTGCTCGTCTCACGGCGGCACAGCAGGCAAACCGCCAGAGAAACCGGCGAAAACCAGGAGCTGCCGATTCGGGGTCCTTGAAAGCCGGTTCCATTTTTTTTCGGGAAATACACCGCCGGGAAGCTGGCGGGGCAGTACCTAAAGGCGGCACGTGCTTTTACAGCCTGTAGTTTTTCCCAGCGCTCGCGGGGACCGGCGGGAGGCCGCCTTTCCCGCGCGGGGCTCGCGGACCCGGGGCGGAGGTTTCCCGCGAGTTATCCCGGTTTAACCTCCCTCCGCGCACGCGGCCCCTCCCGCACGCGCCGAGCGCCGCCGCCCTC
>VWZK01019989.1:321092-377384 GCA_013396935.1 Baryphthengus martii
TTCTTCTTTCGTGTTTTTGTTTGTCTCCTTCATCCCCTCTTTGGCTTGAGAAGTCTGGCACATGTGGTCCTAGAGGTCATCATGAGGTTTTTTCCGCCTGTATAATTGGTGTCTACCCTGGTCGGAGCGTTGTTCCTTTGTTAATGTCTTTCAGTCAGTAACCGGCAGGGATATGCTTGACTTTAAGTAAGAATCGATGGCGTGGTGGCCTTTGGCATAAGCGTCCGGGGACGGATTGCGTTTTTCCGTAGTTATGCGAAGGTTAAAGTTTTAGGACTGTACTACACAAGCTTTAGCAGGTTTTCATTACAGTTACTGAAATTGAGGGAACAGAGACAATACACTGATGCTGTCCTTCTATGCACAGTTGCTTTAGAGCTTTCTCTGCTTAATCTCTTACTCTCTAATTGGGCAGGAGCGAGGAGGCTGGTGACTCTTTAAAGTAAATTTCTGAAGCCTAAAGGATCACAAATAAATACTATATTTATCTTGTCTTTCCTTGGATGGAGCACAAAAGGCTTCTGTGAAATAATCCATTTCTAAAGTCTGACAGCATTGTTTGGGACTAAGAGTATTTATCTGAGAAAAATATTTAATCTTATTCTGAAAGCTTGCAATAACCAGAAGTCTGCCATAGCAGCTACTGATCACTGATAAACAATCTTTGCACAAACTTGCTTTTTTTTTTTTAAAGGTGAGTTTGTGTAGCCTCAGTTTTTATCTCCTAGAGATTGATACACTTTTTTTCTTGCCAAACAAGTGAATATTAATTGTTGAACACCTGTTTCATGTATGTAGGGTCACCATGATATTAGTTTTTAGAATAAATGTATTGAGTTATTGATCTTCTTTAATACATTTCTGCATTATTTGCTAGAAGTTGAAATATCTGTTCTGTATATACAGGAAAGTGGCACATATGCAGCTCTTTCATATGTAGAGATTTTTGTAAAATTTTAAAATGATTATGGCAAAACTGGATTTTAATATTTAAATGAGGTACAGCTGTTACGGTTGACTGTAAGGATAGACGTGGGTCAAGATTTTCTTGTTTGTAGGTTGGTGGATTTTATAGTTTTGATACGGTTTTTTTGGGGCTGTTTTTTACTGATTATGTACAGTCATCCTGAACTCTTAGTTTTACTGTTTTGTATATACTGCAGTGAATTCCCAGCAGTGGTAAAACTTTCAAACTAGAAGTCTTTGACCTTTATGGCACTTAAACTGTATGAGTGCTGGTCTTGTGCCCCTTCTTTGCCCCCTTCTCCTCCTGTGTGAATAAAAGCATTAAATGGCATAGGACTGAGGAGGGAGGTTGCTGCCCAGAGAGGTTGTGGATTCTCCTTCTCTGAAGACTTGCAAAACCCGCCTGAGTACGTTCCTGTGTGGCCTGCCCTAGGAGATCCTGCTCTGGCAGCGGGGTTGGACTAAATAATCTCTGGAGGTCCCTTCCGACCCCTAACATTCCATGATTGAGTCTATGATTCTATGAGAACAAGTTGCTAGAGGTAGAATTACAGGGCATGATTATTTCTAATAGAACTTGAAATCTCAGTCCATTGAGCACGAGCCATATTAATGTTACATTGTCTTGATTTCTATTAGGGTAGTTTGGTTTTGCAGCTCATAGAAGGCTGTGAGGAGGATGCACAGAGAGATTCTTGTCAGGACCGTGAATGTACGTGTATGTGCACGTCTTCCTTGGTGCCCACAGGGCCTTTGTGCAATTGAGTTGGTTTTGGAGCTGGATTAAGCTGAAGTAGCTCTTCAGGTGGTTACCACTTCACATGCAGAACAGTAGTTTTATCTTGCATTCAAGCTGTGAAGTCACCTGACTAAATGTGAAAGTTGTATCAAGTTACTCTGTATTTTTTCTTTTTTAGTTCTTTTTCAATTGAGGCCTGTATTGGTGTGTGTGGCTCTACATGGCAACAGTGCCGGGCCAGCAGACTTGAGATTATTGGTGTAACCTTAAGCATTGGCACGACATCTGTTTTCTTCCAGTCTTGAGGTATCATCTGTGTATGAAGCAAAAAACTTTTGGGAAAAGTGAGAATTGTGTGGAAGGGTTTTGATTACAGTGTTTGTGTGAATTGCATATGTAGTGTTTAAAAACTGTTAATTTTTTCCAAATGTGGTTAATTTCAGTTGTCCTGTAAGATCCCAGTTACAGTGTTAGTGGGATGTATCATTCAGTGTTGTGTTGGTGGTGCTTTTTTTTGTTTGTTTTTTGTAGAGAACAGAAATCTTGGTTTAGCTGAACTGGCGCTTTTGCATCAATTATTGCCATGCCTAGTAATGGAGAAAACCCACTGATGGTCTATTAGATGTGCTTAGACTTTCACTGTGATGATCAGTGGTTTTACCTTGTGCCCTTTGTTTCCATTTTCATTTCTATATACTTTTCATCCTCTGAATTAGTGATTGCTAGGGTGTTTCTTTTGTGTTGGCACGTGTATATATTATATATGTGTGGACATAAGAAAATGAAAGCAGATAGGAGACCAGGTGACTTCACTTGAAAAACAAAGCAAAGAAATTCAACCCCCTTCTCACTATAGAGGCTGTTAAGGGATTCAGGCACAAGACAAATGCGATTAAATTATGATTCTTTAATTTCTGGGTTTGAAATCATTTTCTCTATGCGTTAATGAAAAGTAACTTAAATGACACAGTTTATACATGAACAGCTGCCAAGTTGCATTTGTAGAAAGCTTGGTAAATTCATATGGCAGCAGAACAGTCATTCTTTTCCCTTGTTGACCAAAGGAGTCTGAATGTGTCTGCTGAGTTTCAGTCATAGTGGCAGACTGGAAAGCATTTTTGGGGGGAGGGCAGGGGGAAAAGGTGCTGCTGTAAAATGATAAGTAGTACAGAGTAAGTTTGAGGCCATGTGTGTTTTTATGTGCTGAGATGTAGTTGCTTCCACTTCATTTTTTTTTTTTAAGAAAGAGACACAACTCTCAAGTAATTTTACTTCTGAAACATAGATAGAATTTGGTAGATTTGTTTTCTTATTTGTACAATTAAATAGCTGTAAGAGTTCAGTGAAGAAACTTTGAAATGAGGGATTGACAGGATTTGCCATTCAGGATTGTATTTGTAGTCCATTTAATCCACTGTCTTGTTCTTGAGATTGTATTTTTATCTGTGCTTTAAAGCCCCACCAAGTGCTACCAGTACAGAATATGACAGTGCTGCCCTCTCCCCTGTGCTGCAAGTCAGTGGCTGGGAGGCTGGCTCCAGAGAAGCGCTGTGCGTTAGAATTAATATTGGTGGAGGGGACCTGGCAATGGCTTGTTCTGCATGAGGCTGTTGAAGTGCTTCTACCAACACACAGATGAATTAGCAGCAGTGTGGGTCTGTTAATTTTCGCAGTACCACTGTTTTTTGTGAAGCTGAAGCGTACCTTCATGATCTGTCATGGAGAGACATCTGACATCAGACTGTTGAAGTAATTGATTGTGGAATAGCTTGTTGATGTGGTGGTTTGTTTTGGTTTTTTTACACTTGGATAGAAGTGGATAAATGGACTGGATACCGTTGAAGGATAAAAATCCTTCAGAAGCACACACTCTCACCCCAGCTCCCCCCCAAAAACCCCATTAGTTGTATGTCTTACTCTCCCCTTCAGTGAAGTGTGTGCTGTTACCAGGCTTTTGCATTTTTACCCTGACTTTACCAGTCTTAAAACTGACTTTAATAAGGAAAGGAAGTAAAGGTATAATGATGTTACTGTCTGACCATGCACTTGTTTATCCCAATACCTGCAGATATTTAAAAATCTGATTGTGAACAACTCATTAACTACAAGTCCAAAGCTTTATTCCAGTCTGGTACGTGCGATTAAGACACTTCCACCGTTGAGAGTAGCGTAACGGAGCCCAGTTCCATCATTACAGAATGGGCTAGCTTTTAATACTAGAGAATATGAACCTATGGGTGCTGCAGTATTTACCTGCCATTTCACAGTAAGAAGAGATTTCTAGCTTTTACAATATTTGGCCATGTTGGAAGTAACATCGAAGCTGTGGTATCGCAGATTCAAGCAAATGATCTGAGAGGGCCTTAATTTTCAGAAAATTCAGTGTCCAAAGCCTTAGAAAAGTCTATATACAAGTGAGTTAGGTAAGTGACACTAGACAGTATGTTTTGTAATCCTCCTTTATTTTCAGTGGATCTGTGTTAAAAGAAATCTTAAAAACAACTTATTGCAGTAAGCAACACGTTGAAGTATCAAGGGGGGAAAAATGCAGGCTGCGTAGATTGCATTCATTTATACAAGAACAGGAGTGGTGTTTGCTTCCAATGTGCAGCAGATTTTGAATTAAAATTTACAGAATCCGTTCTATTATCTTGGTTACTTCATGTATCTCTATAAGTAGAATTGTAGAATTCACTTATTACTTCACCAGTTGCTTTTGAATGCCAGCTGCATGTTAAAAATAAAAAAACCAGCTTTTGGAGAGGTGTGTTGGCCAAGAGTTTTCTTTAGAAATGTTCTCTACTCTTTCTTGCAGGCATGCCTGAGTACTAGTAAAGAGGAGGAGATTTTGTTTTGCCTTAATGACTATTCACAAAAATGTTTACACGTGTATTTACTGTAAAGCTGGTGTTTACTTAGTTTGTTATTTTCCTTTTTTTTTTATGGGATAGCAGTTAACACAATACACAAAAGCGGAAGATATTGTCAGTTTTGCAGGCAAAGATGCCACTAATCTTTTGACTTAGACTGGTTTAGAGTGTGATTGTTTTTGTAAAGCAGGGCTTGTTTCAGAGCGCTGAATTAGTGTAAGTCTGGGATTTTTATTAAAAACCTGGAGCTATAGTTCTTTAGGTGAAGCTGGACATTTCTTGGCAAGTGTTTGTAGGAAGAGTGAGATGATATGCAAAAACAAGTACGTCAATTTGCAGTATTGGAAATTGCCACTAAGATTGAGACCAGAGTTTGAAACTTGAGTGACTACAGTGCAAGTAATACTGCTTTGCTTTTGCAAGTGCAGTGAAATTATTTTACTTAATATTTGGAACAACTGGAAATACATAATTGCTGATTAAGTGTGTAGTAGGAGGTAGTGCTGGAGATGATGGTGGTACGACTGATAGTCTTATGTTAATAGTTGGACTCGATCATCTTAAGGACCTTTTCCAACCTAAATGATTCTATGAGTTTTAGTGGCTGCATTTAAGTCTTTGAATTTCAGACTCAACAACCTATATATCAAAATTGATTGGCTCAGAATTGTATGGAAGACTTTGAATAAAAAAAAAAGCTACAGAGTAGTTGTGTGTCACAATCAAACTTTTCTTCCAGGGCTCACTTACCATCCTGAATTAGTTTTTGTAGATTAGCATAATTACCTTGCAAAGTCGGCAAGAAATCTATTTAGCATTCTCTTAGTTTTTTGCAGCAGCAGTAAGTAGAGATGGGAAGAATTGTGAGAAGAGTCTAGAACATACAGCCAATTCTTTATAGTAATTAAGTGAAGAGGGTTAAGATGATCCTATCTTCATGTGATGACTTTCTTGAGTCTTGCGTGTAGTGAGAACTGCGGTGGTGCTCGGTACAGTCAGCGTCATGTACAGTGAGCATGTAAGTTTTAATGTTCAGTATTCACCATACACTGTTACTCTTTGATGCTTATCTTTCCAGGTAGCTGTTTACAAGGCTTTAAAAAAGATTTGGTTTATAACCACTTTGTACCTAGATAGCTTTAAAGTTGCCTTATATTTAAATTTAATTTCCTACATATTCAGATATCTAATTTTCTGCTGTATTTCTTAACTCATTTTAGGAAAGATCGTGACCGAGACAGGGACCGTGATGACCGTTCTAAAGATCGTGACAGGGATCGCGACAGAGATAGAGATCGCGACAGAGAAAGGGACAAGGAAAAAGATTTGCGACCTACATCTAACTCTACCTATTATGGAGCTGCTGGGCTACCAGCTATAAAACCAGCAATGATTCCACACAGTATTAACCCTTTCACAAATCTACCACATACACCACGATATTACGACATCCTGAAAAAAAGGCTACAGCTTCCTGTCTGGGAATATAAAGAAAGATTTACAGATATTTTGATTAGACATCAGTCATTTGTGCTGGTTGGAGAGACTGGATCTGGTAAAACAACACAGGTAAGTTCTTACTTACATTGATGCTGCTTTTTTTTTTTAAAGGTTGAGACTATTGCTAGATGGGAGTGAGGTGAAACTTGCTTTGGTTTCTTGAAATTCGTGGTGTAAGAACACCTCACAAATTGTAGGTAGAACTAATCTGATGAATGTTTTGTTTTTTTTTTTTTCGCTTGATGAATACAAACATGAGAGGAGTCTTTCCCTTTCACAACCCACTTCTGTTCTCTGGCCCTTGCTTCTCTTAGGCTTTATGACGGGTAGTTATCTTTTTGGTAAAGGAACATGAAGAAATTTTAATGACTAGACCG
The DNA here is from genome assembly GCA_013396935.1 of Baryphthengus martii. Taxonomy (NCBI): domain Eukaryota; kingdom Metazoa; phylum Chordata; class Aves; order Coraciiformes; family Momotidae; genus Baryphthengus; species Baryphthengus martii. Next base: position 327,545 of record VWZK01019989.1, read on the forward strand.
AAGTGTACTAATCCACCAACTAAGGTGATGGTTCCAAATTTCCATCTGTAGTTCACACAGCTGTTTGTGTAGATAACAGCTAAAAAGTAGGAAAAATGTTACAGGAGTAAGGACTCCTTAGTGTTTTATGAAACTTACTGCTACAGATAGGAACTTAGGCAATTGAGCATCACAATTCTGAATTATCTGTTTGGATGATATTCAAACTTAAGAGGAAGACTTGTGTTTCCTTGGTACTAAAACTTCTCAGAGGTCATACAGCTTTGCAGTGCTGCAGTTCAGATCCTTTTTTTATTGTAAATTAATGGCTTGAAAAATCTTCCTCAGCACTGAAAGTAGTGATAACAGATCTGCAGAGCCTCCTTAACCCTTAAGAAGAATTTTGCAAAACAGTAAACAAGGAAGATGTAAGATGCAAGGAACGCCGCTGTTTATAGCAGGACAAACTTGCTCAGAACTTCAGTCTATCCTCTGGTTTGCTGTTTAAAATCTGTATGGATGTAAGTGATGTAAAAGTTCTTTGATCTGTAACCTCATAAATTCCTTTTATCTAGGCAGAAAATGAAAACTGAAGGATATTTTAGTCTTTATAAAAGGGATTACGGCTAACTTATTCTGAGTCTTACAGAAATAAATTTTTAGTCATAAAATAAAATTTGGATGTCGATGATATCAAGGACATAGTAGTACATTGGATAATTTTTACAGCTGTGCCTGAAATATTTGAAGCTGCATGCTCTTGCTTCAAATTTTAGGAGCCAGTGTCTTGTTTGGGAGGTTCCTTATGGCATTACTGTATTGCTTTTTTAACATGTATAAGCTGAGAACGGGATTTTATAGAATTCTTCAGGAAAGTTTGATTACATAGTTACTTGGAAGACACATTGTTCTTGAGCATTCATGTGAACAAAAAATGGTACTTATTTATATGAAAACAAGATTTCTTGTTGCATGATCTGAGAATTTGAAGATCTGGAGCACGTGTTCTTTAATTTCTGTGACTTAAACTTCAAATACATCTTACTATCATGTCATTCCACAGGCATAAAGCTTTTCTGAATTGTGTTACTACTTTACCCTTTACTTTCTGAAAGGACTTAAGAAACTTAAGGTATCTTTCCTGAAAATGGGATTTAAGCTACCAAAAGCTGTATTGGAAGCTTCCCTGCTTTGTCTGAGTTCTCTCTCTGAGATTGCAGATACATTTTAGAACAATTGAGACTGTCTTCGTAGGAACATGTCACTGAAAATGATCCTGCTGCCAGTTAATGAAAGCCTTGTTTTGCATATGATCACACCCCTTTTATCATCAAGTGCTGTCTTAAAACCAGTTGAGGAGGTGATTGTTTTTCTCCTTACATTAATTGATCAGATCAAGATAAGGAATTATCTGTGATTAAGAGTGCTCAAATGAATGCTCAATCTGAAGGCATACATGAACTGTTTATGCTTCCTTTTATTGGTATAAAGTTTGAAATACGTAGTGAATTGTTCTTGCAAAATTATCTTGCCTTTCATGCTGGTAGTAGGAAGGCTGTATAGTAGGAGGTAATCTTTTTGAGAGTGAGCTGCTGCCTTTCAAGTCCCTTCCTTTGTTATGTGCATGTGGAACATTGGAACAGGTTGTGCAGGGAGGTGATGGAGGCCCCATCCCTGGAGACATTCAAGGTCGGCCTTGATGAGGCTCTCTGCAGCCTGCTCTAGTTGAGAATGTCCCTGCTGACTGCAGAGAGGTTGGACTAGATGACTTTTGGAGGTCCCTTTGAACCTGGGGCATTCTATATTTTCCCTGTAGTCTTGCAGAGCATCCAGATTTGGAATGCTTGGCTTTGACAATGGAAACATCAAGAGATAAAACTTTTCCCACATTCTTGTTCTACATAGACTTTATCCCAAAGCACTGAAGTATGTTAGAAGCTAAGAACAGTGATTTTTGTAATTTAAAACGAATGTTGTAAATTAACTGTTCTTTCAATGCTCTTGGAATATGCTTAGTGGTGGAACAGGTGTGCTGAATTTCTTTAGGAAGACCTTAAATACCTGCTACAATTGCAGTGTGTGTTCCCTTTCAAATATGGGATCATATGTGGTGCTGGTAAATTAAATTTCCTCTGTAGATGGGATAGTAGAGTGGCATCTGCTTTCATTTGAGAGCTTTGACTATAAAGGGTAGAATGTTTGTTGGCACAATGTAAGGGGTGCCACTATGAGTAAGTTTCCTTGGCAGGTGAAGTTCAAAAGCAAGGTGATTCTGAATACATTGCTTAATCTCCCGCTGTCTTTGCAGTCTACAAGTGAACTGATACTGGTAAAAGTCTGACACTTTTCTCAACTGCTCTGAGAATTCTACCTTATAACTTCTGTGAGAGAAACTTTCCAGTACACTGAAGTAGCTCAGAAAAGCTGGAAGGGCAGTGTTCTTCCTTCTCTTGCCCTGCATCCCTTTAAAAATGTGACTTTCCTTTGACTTTGGAATAATCTTTAACAGCCCAGTGCATTTTTTGTGTTTGATGTTGGAGGCCACTGTATATGTGGTCCCTACCTCCTCATGTTTATGGAGATTGTATTTGAAAATCTCCCCTAATTGAGTAAGTCCTTGAGGTTAGAAAGGGTGCTAATTAAAGCTATTCCTCGTGCTTTTGATGCTTGATAAAATGGCTTTTTTTTTTAAGGAAGGTCAAGGTTTTTGGTGATGTGCAGGTTTATTGTCAGTGGAGTTAACTATGTCAGGTTTTATAAGAACCAAACAATAAGGAGTGTGCAGTATATTCCCAGTCCTGACTGAAGTAGAAAATGTAGTATGGCACAGTCCTTTTTGCTAGTGTTTGTATGTCTTTTAAAACTGGATGTGAAAAGTATTCTGGCGGTTATCTAAATCAGCTTAACATATTGAAATTTATGTATCCCTTTTATTTGACATCACTATTGTAGGTTTGCTGGAAAACTACTTCTGAATTATTTTTTTTAATGTGACTGTGGCCTGACAGACCTACTGTTTTAAAGTTTATTTCAGTTCAAGAAGCTTCATTTAATATGCTTAGAGTTGAGTATTCGTTTTGGGAAAAAAATTCCTTTCTCTCCACTGCATGTTAGTGAAGTGTGTGTTGCAGGATAGGATTTCAGTGTTTTTCATTACGGTCTACAGCTGTCTGCTTGTGGGTGTCTTGTAGTGTTCTCTTGTGTCTGTTTTTATAATACTGTATTTCCACAAAAAATTATAAAATTGTGGTTTAATTTGTACTGCTTTTCCTGTTATTCTTCATTGGTGCAATGTATAAATATTATTTTTTTTTTACCCTCTAAATGAGCTTTTAGTAGTAGCTCAAAAGCTACTACTAAGGAGGAATGTATTTTTTCATCTGTAGACTTGGAAATAGTTGTGCCTGGAAATGCCTCCTTGTAAAAGTAACACCGCAATGATGTTAAGAGTATTCCGTCTTCATCAAATTTACTGACCTTAAAAATTCTTCTGAATAAAGCGTCTTATTTTGGGCAACTTGTACTGTTTTGAGATTCCTAACAGGAGCAGAAAACTGCTGACTAGCATAAAAAGTGTGCTAGCATAGAAAGGAAAACACAGATTTCATGTCTGGCTGATAAAATTTCAAAAGAACAATAATTAAACAAATAAACACAACTGATTGTTCATTTTATTTGTCGTGAATCCTGACTAAGACAATTTTTATATCACTAATATAATTCTTTTTGCTGAATGTATTAAGCAGCATTAATTTTTAAAGCCACAAAATATAATTTGCTTGATGTAACAAACTGTGCTGCAGATCTCAAAATTCCGAGTGTTAATTTCAGTTTTGGTTACTTTGGAGAGTGTTGACTGCTGCGAAGTCTATATAAGGTGCTGATGTAACTGTTGAAACATACTGTGAACCTATATATTTTGTTGATAACTCTGAAGATAGTTACATACATGCTTAATATGAGTGTGTTTTATTTAGTGGTACTGGATCCAACTAACTAGTCTATCTGCTCTCATGCTTTGGATATTTTGTGCATGCAGTTGGCATCTCAGTGGAATTACAGCTGACTTTATTGGATAAAATACAAAAGTTGAAGATTACATGTGGCCATTTGAACTGTATTTAAAACTGAATTTTATTCTTGACAGATCCCTCAGTGGTGTGTTGACTACATGCGCTCCTTACCTGGACCAAAGAGGGGAGTAGCATGTACCCAGCCTAGGAGAGTAGCTGCGATGAGCGTGGCGCAGCGGGTTGCCGATGAAATGGATGTCATGCTGGGCCAGGAGGTCGGTTACTCTATCCGATTTGAGGACTGCAGTAGTGCAAAAACCATTTTGAAGTAAGTATTGCAGCTGTCAGGTAAAGGTATAACACAGCCTGCTTGGAGGTGGGGGGAATCACAGGGTGGTAAAGAGTGAGCAAAGCTTTGCAAGGGGTAATGAAGAGGGGAGTAAATCTATGGACAGGCACTTTATATGTCTGAATAGAGAAGAGACAGCTAGGAGAAGCCTGAGGTGTAGGGTTTGAGTAGAACTGAAAATGAGTTGTTCCGCCTAAAGAAATGACTACACCCTATAGAAATTAATTTTAAGCGATCCAAAAAAAGTGTTCTGAAGTAGTATTTTTATAGTTAAGGTGCTGTTTAAAGCCCTTGAACATTTAGTTTCTCTTCATGTTAAGTATACATTCAGCTGACCTTTGTGTGGTATCTTCCTGCTCAGGGCAATCCTGGTGAAGTTCAGGAGCTTACTTCAGTAAGGAGAACTGCCACAAAGTTTGAAAACGCCTATACCTGACTCTGGGACACATAATCCATAGTGTTTTAGTTGTCAGATGTTACAGATTCTTGTGCTGTGTAGGTGGAACTAGACCCACTTAATATGTCATTTGCAGATGAGAGTTCAGAAATGTTCAGTTGAAAATGATTCCACATAGTGTGGTTCAAAGAATAGCGCTTTTCTATCAAAAGATGTTTTCTCTTGCTCATACAAGTAGTTGAAGATTGAAAAGAAATTTAACTGAGATGGAAGAGCCACATGAACAGATGATCTTCAAACAGAAAAGGGGAGAAACAGTTGCAGAAGTAGCACTTCTAGGATTTCAGAGGGTGTTTTTCCTTTCTTTTTCTGTCTCTGATTGTAGACTTGAAGTCTGGCAGTAATAGTCTACAGGCTAGTTCTAATTATTAAAAAGGGAGAAGAGGAAACAATGTTGTTTTGTTGTGTGGTGGGTTTTTTGGTTTGGTTTGTTTGTGTGGTTTTTTTTTGTTTTTTTTTTTTTTGACGATTCCCCCCTACTCCAGATTTCATGTACACTTTTCAGTAATTTCTATTTGAAAGCTTCAAATGGGCTTGTTACACTTACTGGAAGTAGTTTACAGATGTTGCTGTGTTAAAAACATTGATTAAAAGCTTAGTTCAAGCAACTCAGTGAATGATGTGGAAGTGGATTTTGTATCAGACTTACTAAATAAAATTGGTTTTGGTTGTGTTCAGGTATATGACTGATGGTATGTTACTTCGTGAAGCAATGAATGACCCTTTGCTGGAGCGCTACGGTGTTATAATTCTTGATGAGGCCCATGAGAGAACGCTGGCTACAGATATTTTGATGGGAGTTTTGAAGGAAGTTGTAAGACAAAGATCTGATTTGAAGGTCAGTAATGATGAAGCTCAACAGCATCTCCTTTCTAGTTGCAGACATACCAACTAAAGTATCTGTGTGATTACTATTAGCTGATTTTTATAATCTAATGTGTTTTGATCTAATGATAATCTGTATTGGGAAGATAACCCTAGACAATTCTTAATGCAGTTTGTATTGAGGAAAATGAGAAACAGCAGTTGCAGCTTAACCTTCCCATATTTGACTAGCACTGTTTTACGACTTTTGTAACGAGAGAGCTGTATTCAGGTGATAAAAACATGCTTAAATCCCAGTCAGCAATTGAATTTAGTTTCTTACGTATTGTATGCATAAATTCTTGTTAACCTTTGGAGTAACTTTTCTTTTTGATCCTCCAAACCTACAGGTCATAGTCATGAGTGCTACTTTAGATGCTGGCAAGTTTCAGATCTATTTTGATAACTGTCCTCTTCTAACTATCCCGGGTCGCACCCATCCTGTGGAGATATTCTATACTCCAGAACCAGAAAGGGATTACCTTGAGGCTGCCATTCGAACAGTGATCCAAATTCACATGTGTGAAGAGGAGGAAGGAGATCTCTTACTCTTTCTTACTGGACAAGAGGTACTCTCTTCCCTTTTCATCCATCTTTCCATAAAGAAACACTGTGGCTTGTGTGGACTGCAATGTTTAGTTTCCTTTTCTAGTTGATCATTTGAATGACCTGAGGCTTTCTACCTGCTGTATGCTTCAGGTCCTTGGTCATTGTATGTATCTGTAATGGGTATATGCTATGCAAGCCTTCTCTCAAACAAAAGTTCTCGTCTTACTCATGTGCTTCTAAAATAGAAACCTGGAGTGTGAACCTTAGGTTTGTACTGATGTGAACTCAAAAGTTCTGGGTACCTGGTAGCATCCATTTTTTACTGAAAATGTAATTCTGTGCACTTCTGGATGTGTTTTGTACAACTCAACTGAAGAACAACGACTTGTTCTGCTACTTAGCTATCAGTAGTGGTTTGAATAAAATTGTTTGGGTTTTGTTTTTTTAATTGTTTTGAGTATTAGGGTGTATTCTTTCTGTACCACAAGTGTGGAGACTTGTGTCTCAGATACGGTCCCAATGCCTTGCAGAAGAGGATTGTACAAAAGCACTTAAGCTAAACTACATTGAGAAATGAAAATTTTGGTGAAATCTTAAATCCTTTGCTTGAAATCTACTGGAGTGTTTTTAGTGTTACTCTGATTTGAAACTCTTTTGAGTCTTCCTGTTAGTAGACTGAGATGAAGAAGAAGTTAAAAAAACCCATAGGTATTGTCAAAGTTACTTGACTGGGTCAACCTAAATTAATACTTTCAGTAGGGAGAGAAAGGGAGCTAGCAAAAATGTTTGTGTTTAGTTTTTTTCCTGACTTCTTGTGGTTACTCCTTGAAGAAATACCTTTCAAAGGATGTGGAACAATTCAGCGTCTTTAAGCATAGACACAGCCTTAACTTTGCCAAGGGGAGAAAAGATAGTACAAATAACTTGTGATGCTAAAGATACGCAAACTTCTTGAGTAGATGTACCAGTCATGAAGATGTGTTGCCTCTTAGGTGAGTTTTAAGAGACAGTTGATTAAAATGTCTTCTGGCAGGTCATCTCCTCCTTTAGAAAACCAAAATGGTGACTGTTACTGTAAAAGCAGATACTCTGGCCTTTACCTTTGTCCTTCTTTGGAGTATTGCTGTGGTTAAAGTACAGTTGGGGAAAAACACTTTTAATAATCGTGGCTTTGAAACCTGCCTGTTTGGTTTTGATTAGAAGTTCTAGTTCAGACTAGTCTGGTCAGTAAATGTGAGAATTGGTGAAACTACTGTTGCAAGCGGGTCAGTGAGCCAGTGGCGAGAGACAGGAATGCTCCTGTCCAGCTGTTAGAGCAGACTTGTTTTCTTACCAGGATGCTACATCAGGCTGATCTTTAACCTTTCATGAAGAACAAATACTTGCCCTTCTAATAATCAATTATAAATTATATCCTTACTGTATCAATTGCTATGTATTGCTGTAAATAACTTGTTACAGCAAGTAACAAGTTGGGTTGGGGCTGGGTTGACTTTCTCCAGATGTTACCAACTCCGAGCACCGCTTGGGTTTGTCAAATGGCTCTAGACCCAACTGATACCAGGAGTGCTCTGTTCCTCTGTATGAACAGGTTCTTTCGATGCCACTGGGTTAATTTACGGGACATAATTTATTGTAAACAATTTTTTAATAAAATCATGCATATAATACATGTTCAAATATGCAGATATAATTATGCATAAATATAGCTAACAGCTTCCCTGTATTGCCTTAGTGAATTTCTTAAAAATTGCAATGGTCTCTGCTGTTTTATATCTGAAGTTCTACAGTCCATGTATCCGTAGATAACAGTGTTCAGGGGTACTGGAGTGGCTCTGCCTGGAGCTTGTCTAAATTTAGCTAGTTGCCATGAAATTGAAGTCTGATTTAGCTTCTGTAGAGAAGCTTTGAAGTCGTATATCCATTTTGATTCGCGATGTCTTGGGGCTTCCGTTGAGGCCTATCTTTGAGCCTCATAATACAGTCTAGGTGTGTGTTGCTGTTGAATTTGAAGTAATGCAACTGTAATTTCAGGAACTGGGAAGTGTGCTCCAGGTACCACTATGTGATTTGGGTTCAGAAGACTTCGTAGCTCAAGTCTTGGCGTTGATATTTATTTATTCTTTTGTTTATTTTTTATTTCCTGGGCAGAAATGCTTTGTAGTTTTGTGTGTGTGGTTTTTTGTTTTTGTTTGGTTTGGGGTTTTTTTATTTGGTTTTTTTTTTGATTCTGGGAAACAATGTGAACAGGGTACAGGATGACTTGACTTTTCTTGTCAGAAAAATGCATTTACAAAGCCACATGGTGTTACATACAGGTAAGATGTATTAGGTGGAACCATGCAAGTGTGATAAGAGGCTTCGGATGAGGAATCGTTGCAGAGGTCTAAGGCAGAATGAGGGTCCTTACTAGCTACTGCCTTCACTTCACACTGAACCTCAAGTAATTTTATATGAGCAATAAGACAGGTAGCAGTTAATTAGTACAGGTTAGTTAAGTCTTAGAACTGATGACGGAACCTGGAGACACTATGGAACATTGTGTTGTCAGGTCCAAAAAAAAGTTTGCATAAATTTGGAAACTAAACATACCATAATTGGTGTAAGTCTGCTACTGAATGAAGATAGAATTGCTGTTAATGGTGTAGAAATAAATGTTCAATAAAAACTTCCTTCCTGAACCCTGAAAGACGCAGTAGTATATGATTGTTACCTGAACTGCTTTTCAGTCCATTAGTAACAAAAGAGTTTGTTTTAGAAACAACATTTATTAGGAATAAAGATTTTGAAACAGGACTTGTCCCACAGCCCTTGTAAAGAGCTCACCACTTGATTTTAAAAACAAGTAAAATACCACCTTAGTATATAAGGGAGATTCCAGAAGATGGAAGTAATGTTCCAAGTTTTGTACCAATATTGAAAAAAGGTATAACCTAAGATAACCTGGATAACTGTAAGCAAGGTTGCCTGACATGAATCTCAGGCAAAATTGGAAACCGACAGGGAATTCCATTCACAAGGAAAAAGTGTAACTACGTTTTTGTCAACGTGTCTGTCTTGGACAATAGATTGTGTCAAACTTGTTCTCAGTCACTGAGATTTGGTTTGGTAGTCTAGTTGTGTAGGTACACATTTGTTAAACTTTTAAGTGTCTCAAGACTGGCTCACCTGCAAATCTCAAGAGGTAGCTGGTGTTGTCTGCTGGATTTCTGCTAAAACATTGTAGATTTCACACTCAGGAGTTGGGGATCATAAACTGAAAGAGTAGTAATATTAATTATATTTAAGTGGCAAAGGGAGGGAATCTTTTTTTACTCTTCATTCAGGATTATGTCAGTGTTAAATATTTCAGACAGACCAGATCAAAAAGATCTTGAATATGGGACTGATGCTGAGACTAGTTCAGTTTTGACATGTTGGCAGAACAGTTCTTAATTATGGTCAAGAGTTGACTTGTTCTGTCAGCTTCTTTGTAAAATAATGTACTGATATAAAAAAGGTTGTTAAAAATAATTTGTTGAATAAGAATTCAGAGAATCTGAAGCGGTGCAGCTGTTAGGGTCTGTTTTTTTTCTACTGTTATTTCCTCACTTTAGCTGTAGCAGTTTGCTTTCGTTCCTGGATGAAGGAAGGGAAATCAGTTGAAGTTCCACGCAGCTTTAAGGGCTAAGACAAAATTTCCTAAAGGTTCATGTCATCGAAGGCAGATGTGGCTGGCAGTGCCCCTCTTTTGTGATAGGAACTGGAAGGAGAAGGGGGAAGGTTAAGATGTCTGCCAGGTATTTCTGGTTTGGGAAGTACTTTATGTTTTTACACACACACACCCCTCCCCCCAAGTTTTACACTACACAAAATTGCCTTGCACTTTTTTTTGGCATTAGTTTCCTTCAGGATTTAACAGTTATCTCTACTTGACTCATTTATCCAAAGTGGAGCTAAATCTGTGTATAGTGTAGCAGCTAATGTGCTGTAGATAAGACTCATATCCTATTTAAAAGAGTTTAAACTGTGTTCTAACGGGAGTAGTCTTGAAGATTCTCACTTCATGAAATTCTTGGTAAGTGCTTCAAATACAGGGTTAACTGAAGAAGGAGTTTCAAAAAGAATATTCCCAAGGACCATGTTTACAAAACCATTAAATTCTGTTTCACATGCCAAGTGCTCAAACTGTGCCATTAAATGTGCTTAAAATTACATCAGTAGTCACCATCTTCTTGTAGAAACAGTTTTTCTGAAGATAATGAGCTACAGTTTAGATGTTAAGGTTGAGTGAAGCCTGACAACAAGTTACCTGCATGTTATAGATGTTTACATGTAGCAATCAGGCCTGTGAGCCTGCATGCGTGCCAGCATTCAGGTGCTTTGGTAGCTTAGGGTAACTTGCAGTCAGTTGTTTGGTAGTTGTTGTTTAGAATCAGTGTAATTTCAAGCCTCATCCGTGGCAGCGTGGATGGGTCTTGCACACAAACAAAAGGGAAGGAAATTCAGGTTATTGGATTATTAACTTTGTGGGAGAAATTTACTCAGTAACTTAGGGCCACAAAGATTATCAAAGGACTGGGAAACCTGCTGTGTGAAGAAAGGCTGAGAGAACTGTGTCTGTTCAGCCTGGAGAAAAGAAAGCTTCGGGGAGACCTTATCACCATGTGGGAGTGTTTAAAGGGTGACTACAAAGAAGCTGGAGACTTTTTATACGAGGAGTCTCATGGAAAAGACGAGGGGTAATGAGTACAAGTTGTCTTCTCCTGGGGAGGTTTTGATTGGACACAAGAAGAAAATGTTTCACAACGATGACATCAGCGCCAGAGAAGTGTTGGATTCCCCTACATTGGACACTTGAAAAATTCAACTGGAGAAGGTAGGCCGTGCTTTTGCCAAGAGAGGTTGGACCAGATAACCCTGGAGAGGGTCCCTTCCACCCTGGTAATTCTGTGGACTTCGTTGCTGCCAGTCTTCCTGGGTTTCTTCTTCTCTTTGTTGTTTTTTTTTTTGACTGCTGTTCAGTGGAACTTATTTAGGTAAAAATCTTGACAGTATTTGTTTGGCACAAACTACTGAAAGATGTGATGGACTAAATATATGCAGCTGCTCCTGTGTAATCCTTTTGTGTTTCTATTCTTGGTAATAGTAACCTTTCAGTATGAGCACCTTACGTTTTACTGCAGAAATAGTATCAGGAAAGAAAGGGAAGTGAATTTCTATGGAGCATTCAGTTTGAATACTGTAATAAAGACTTTATTTTCAACAGCAGATAAAAAATAGTGCAGTGCATGATAAGAAGCAAAATTAGTCTCTTATGTGCTTAATTTTATACAGCTCCTTTTAGATGAACTGCTAAGGATATGTTCAAAACTGTAGTTTTTATGCAGAGCTAAGGAATATTAAGTGTTGGAGTAGTGAGATGATAAACTTAAGCATTGGAGATGGGGTATTAAAATCACTGTGCTTTTAATTTCTTGAGAGTTTGGTATGAATAGTAGATGTTGCTGTCCTCATCCAGAGGGTGTTAAAATGGAGGGTGTTAATAGCAGCAATCCCAGCATTCTGAGAATTTGGGACTCCTTTTGTGAACAGGCTTCAAACTCAAAATTTCCCTCTGGTCTGGTGGATCTTTGCATTTCTAGCAGCACAAGAAACACAGCTTCAGTGAGAAGAATAACAATTACTGCATCCAAGTGGTTTTCTAGGCGCTAGTTATCAGCCTGCCTCTTTGAAAAAGTGGGTTAAGATGGAGTAAAAATCCTCTCGGATTCAGGAGGAATAAGTAACCTACTTAACTGTTACTGAAAATATAGATGGCTACACTAGTGTTTCTAACAAATCCAGGGGAAACGGCACCCAATTCTTGGTTTTTCTAAACAAGACTGTGTGAAGCATTGGTTCCTATGCAATACAAGCTGAGATCTTGCTGAAATTTATGGCGCAATAGAAGTTGTGGTACCTCAGAATTACTTTCTGATGCTTAAGCTCGTGAATGAAATCCACCTCAGGTGACAGGTGTTCTAAATACTGCCTGTTGTCTACTAGTTGTTTGAAAACCAAGCAGCCTGCTCAGGATTGTGTGTAGAACCAGTCTTAATCACACCGTTTTCTTGGAAAGAACACCATTAAATTAACTTGATTTTAATAATAATAATAGTCTTGATTAAATTATTTTCCTGGTTATGGCCTTTTTTCCTTTTGTAATCTTCATCGCGATGTAGATACAAAATACTAATTGTCGACTTTCTCATTTGGGTGTTTAGATGAATTTGTTTTTCCTGGTTGAAAAATACACACAGCCCCATTACCTCCTTGATCACTGTAGTGTATCTGTAAGAAGAATTATTTTCCTCTTTGATTCTTTTCTGTCTTTTGGAGCTTTTTTTGCAAGGAGAATTGCTTATGCATTTGAAGATGTGGAAGAATGTTGAGGACTCCATGTTAATAGTCTAAGTGTACTACTGTGGAGTTCTTAACTGCTACTTGATTCTGGTTTCCATAGTGTTGCAGCTGAGCTATAGATATGGTACATATATTGTTAATTTATTCTGATTGCATCAAGCAGACAGTTTTTTGGAAACTTTAAAGTACATGATAGACAGTTTGGGGCAATTCTGATGGCTAGATGTTGTGAAGTATAGGTACGTGGTGTCTGTGGCACTAGCAGCCTGAGCTGGATAAGCACTTGAGCTAGCATCTAACCTTTCCCCTTTTGTAATCTCGTTGCTGTTTACCTTTCTGTAGTCACTCTTTTTAGAATAAGTGCGCCGATGGACAATTTCATCGACTGCAATTTTACTGAGAACTGTTTCTCAAGTAATACAAAGAAATCTTCAGTTTTGTGAGGAGCTAGAATCAAATTCAACCGAGTAATTTTGGCATTGCCTAAGCCTGACGCTTTTTGCATATTAGGCCTACTTTCTTCTTTGATTAATTTTTGAAGCGGAGCTTTATGGTGATACACCAAGAAGTCATGGCTCTAACTGTGGCTCCTTTGATCCTGTGTCTGTTCCTGCTTCTGGTACCCTGGTATCTACTATCTCAGGTAGTTGGTGTGATAGTCAGGGCTCTGAGGAGTTTTTCAGGCATTATCTAAATGCAAGGCAAGTTCACTCGGCCTTCTGTATTTTCCCTTCATGAAGAAAAACCACCTCATGTGTGGGTTGATGGAGTAATCTCTTTTCAAGAAGTTTTGTAATGGATTTGGAGTAGATGGTGTGCCAGTATTTATTTTTTTATTTTTTTTTAAAAAAGCCTTTCATATTTGAGTAAATCGGAACTATTGAATTGTACTTTCTTAATCCTAACTTTAATACTCTGAATATTGTGCCTTCAACTGCGTTTCTTGGATCTTCAAACTTAAAAGTTTTCATGTAATACAGACGAATCTTTAACACTTAAATGAATCCTTAATACTTTAGAACTATTCTTACTACATATTTCTTTCTAGATCGTGTGCTTCGGGATACTAATTTTAGTCATCTGCTGGAATTGGAGCACGGCTGTGGGTGGTTGAGGTAGAGATACTGTTTTATAGTAGCATGGTAAATAAAAGGAAACCACCCTTTTTTCTTTTACATATATATTTTATCTTTTTTAAATAAAACAATTCAATACTAAAAAATTCTCTTTTACAGTCTTTAGATTAGTGACAGTGGCTCCTGGTGACTTGCATCCTTCTTTCACTGGTTTATGATGAGATGTCTGCAGTTACCTCTGCAAATCTATAGAGAGTAATGGTTCTATATGCACTTGTCATCTCTCTGTTGAAATATTTTAATGAGCCCTGATTAGGGATACTTTGAAACTACATTGGGAAACTCAAGGGAGAAACAAGACTTTTATCTCTTCTGAAAGATGATAGGTGGCGGTGAACACATGTGGCCTAAAGATTGTAGTGCTTTCATTTATCATTGCTTGCTTATATTTTACTATCTCTTAAGTACAAAACTGTCCTGGAGTCTCTAGTCATTACTGCTGAAGATTAAGCATCCTGTCCAGCATCAGAGCTTTCCCAATTACACAGTGTAACCTGCTCAAATTCCATGAAACAGCGTAGTAACCTCCAGATCAGGAACGAAGGTCTCTGCTGTATTCTTGTTCGAGCATTTGACTTGGGGGTTTTTGTTGTTGGGGTTTTTTAATGTGTTTTTTTTTGTGGTTTGGTGGTTTTTTGTATTTTTTTTTAAGTTGCAATTTTATTAAATATTGAACAGACCCACGTATCAGCTTGTCAAGACTTTGGGTGCAAGTTTGAGAGGCAATGTCGCTGCGTAGTTAGTCAACTATTTACTTTTAATGTGCTGTCTTTTTACATAAACACCATTGTTAAAAGTATTAATTTACTCAGCTGCTGTGTCTGATGTGTCAGTTAAGTTAGATTTTTCCTTTTTGTTGGGAGGGGAGGCTATTACTGAACTTAAAGGATTTTATCAGCACTGTGTAGCGATTTATTCTCTGTTGGTGAACCAGTAGGGGGCATTCCAGCTCAGTTTCTTGTAAATCCCTTACAGTTTATGAAGGATGTGTTGGATTTGTTGGCAAAGCGCACCTTTGTTTAGAAGGGTTTTTGTAACTATCTGCAGTTCATTCACATTGGCAGGATAATGCCAGAAAGCATTAGGCTTACTATGAAAGGGCTCTTTGATGTCAAAGAGGAACAACCTTCATTTTGCCATATTTACATTAATTATATATGCTGATCAATACAGAACATGAGTATTGTATTGTCTGTGCTTCTTGAAAACATACTCAATACAGTTGTGCTGAGAACTTAAAAGTCTCTTTAAGAACAAATGAAAAATACCTAGATATGTTCCGGGATCTGTCTGAATTTATAGTTTCTGAAAAGGAGTTTGCTTTTGCTTTTCCAGTTAGAGTTTAAAGCAGTAATTTTGCAGAGCCTTTACAATAACCTCCTCTTTATATTTACTGGAGGATCTGAAGCATCACTTTAGCTTCAGGCTGGTGAATTATTTGTGATAAGGGAGATCTGGCCTCTACTCAGAGTTTTGTTTTAGCAATTTTGTGCTTTTGCCTACTGTTGCTTCTTGTCATGATGACTTCGTTCTCCCACCAGTGGTTCAGCTGGAATACCAATAGTTGGTAATTGTGCCTCTTAGTTAGACTGGTGGAGACTGTTGTAATTTCTTGGTTGAAATTAATGAATTGTATTATTCGTTAACTTAAATTTCGGTGCACTTTAATTTCCATTAAATCTTGCCGTAACTGTAGGTCACGTAGCTGACTTTAATATAATTGTTTTAAAATGAAATGGAATTTTAAATGATCGGGCTGTGGTTAAATTATTTGTATGGTAAGCTAGTCAGAAAATAGACCAGCAGATACAGGAGAAAATACTAAGGTAAAAAAGGCATAAAAATCTTTCCATCTTCAGAGTATTTCACTGACTGCCTTAAGCTTAAATGGGATTTCACTTAATTTTAAAGTAAAAACTGAAACACTGATTTGTGAGAGGTTTGGTTTTGAGCATTCCTGTTTATACTGTAAAGGTGTTTGTTCTCATTAGGTACAATGAAGCAAATCTTCCATATAATTGCATTAGTGATACGTGACATTAAAGCTTAATTGGCTTATTTTAAATATCTTGCACATCAATTTCTTTTAGATTGTGAAAATTGAAAAGGTCACGAGTGCAGTTTAATATTCCAGGGTGAGAGATTTCAATTTTAGTACAATTTGTAGAGAATTAATTAGGAAACATGACTAAAAGAAAAGCTGTTGAATGCAAATTAACTGTTCATTAGAGTATAGAAGCTGAAGCATCTTGAAGTATTGTGGAAATTCAATTGCAAATTCAATAAGCACCTTGATTGATTTATTTTTTTAATTATTTTTATTTTTTTAAGTAGACGTTGCTCTAATTGTTCTTCAAGGTGTAGACTTAATATAACTGCCGTAAGGCACTCTGAAATAAAATGCACTGCATTTTTCATTGGAGTTCTCTTTTAACCAGTGTTTTTGTTTTGCAGGAGATTGATGAAGCCTGCAAGAGGATAAAACGTGAAATTGATGATTTAGGCCCTGAAGTTGGTGACATCAAAATCATTCCATTGTATTCCACCCTTCCTCCACAGCAACAGCAAAGGATTTTTGAACCTCCTCCACCTAAAAAACAGAACGGAGCAATAGGAAGAAAGGTAAATTGTGAGCTATTCTAGCTACTCGGTTGTGTGGGCTATTAAATGAGTTGCAGCTGCTTTAAATATATTTGGGCAGCAACAAGTAGAAGGTCTTTTTGATGAACCCTTAATAATCCAATATTTCATCACATAAAATTTCTTAGGTAACTTGGTTTGTTTCTCAGTGCAATTCAAAGTTCTGGCTTCCATCTAGGCAACCAGAATCTTCTCATAACAATTTGATTTGACAGAATGGGAGTGGCATTCATTTCAGTTTCTTATTAGAAAAATAACTGGTTAAGTTCTGAATTTGACAACCATATGATTTGCATGGAGGGGTGGTATTAATTTTTTTTTTTTTCTGGCGTAATTATTCTGACACATGGGGTTTTTGGGAAACAAAATGTGCTATTTCTTCTAGGGACATTATCAAGCAGGTTTTATGTTTCTCAAGGTTTATGAGAAGGTTCAGGTTAAACCAAGTGTGTTGAAGTTGGAAGTTCATGTTTTTTGTAGACGTCATCAAGGAGTCGAATTTCTTTCATTGGGCAGCATGGATTGAGAAACTGAAAAACTTGAAATGGCCCTAGCGAATGTTCATAAAATTAATGGTTAATTCCTGAATGCTCACGTAAACCGCATTAGAAACTGTGGTGATTTATCTAAAATGGAACATTTGGTAGGAGTCTTAATAGGGCTTCCTCAAGTTAAACTAATGCCATGTGAAACTGTAGCCATCACAGAGGTCAAGATTTTGAAGGTCAGAGCTGAATCATACTACCTGCTTTAGGCAGGTTTTGTTCCTTGATTATTTACTACTTTTGTGCAGTACAGTGCATGAAGTATACTAGTGAACAACTTCCCAGCGTTCTGGAAAAGTGAATCACTTTAGTGAAATGATGCTCTTGTTGAAGTTGATTTCAGAAAGCAGTCAATCTGAAATCGTGAAGCTAATGCTACAAGACAACTGTATTAGCAAATGACTTAATTGAATGAAATTGTTTTTCAGTGATGAACAAGTGATAGTTGTGTATTTGATGAAATTTTCATTCATGTACACTTCAAAATCAAGAGTTTCTGGTTTCCTTATAAGAGGGTACCAGATGCAGCGTGTAGCTTTCCTTAGGTTGAACTGACAAAGTCAGTACCAGTGTTGACGAGAAAGACACTCAGTGCAGCAGCTCTTTGACTATGAAAAATTGCCATGTTGGAAAGACAACAACTCTAAGCAAAAGCGGACATGAATTACATAAACAACAAGTGCAGGCATACACAATCATTATGGTGTTTGGTTTGGTTTTTTACTGATTTAATAAAAAAATTAAAAAGGGACAAACAAACCCAAGAGAAAACAGCAAAAAAAACCAAACCAACCCAAACCTCTTTGCTTTGACTGAAATGGTGGAGCTTCCATATTTGGGCTTTTATCCCCATAACAAATCTAGCAATGAGTGAAAGTATTGTAAATTTGTTTAAATGTTTTAGTTTCAGTTAGTTTAGTGATAGAGATACATAAAGTAGGGCTGTGTGTTCCTGGGCCTTCACTGGTCTTACAAAATGTCTGCTCTCACAGTCTCCTGTGGGAGTTGAACTGAATTTTTAAAACTGCTGAGAGAGCTTGCAGGAGGCCCGAACCATTTCAGAGGCTCTAATGGTCGTAAAAACTAAGTACTTGTAATATCTGAATAAGTGTCTCCTCAGTTTTAACTTTGTGAAAGAAAGGGTGATACTAGAAGTCGTATGGCATCTTGCAGTAGTAGTGACAGTAACAGTTAGTACTGAGAGAGCTTGATAATTTAGCACTTTTTTTTATTGTCTTAGATGTGCTAGGCAAGATCGACTGTTATTGCTAGAAAGCTCAAAATGAAAGATTAAAATCTTTTTACTAGTTACAGTTCATCAGAGTACTTCATTTATACTGTGAAGGAAGATGATGACGACGACTTAACAAGGAGCTTTTCTACTCCCCTTTCCTATCTTGTGCCTTGTTGCCAAATTGCCTTCTATTTTCTATTTCAAGAGTCTTAAAACATTCCTAGTTAATACATATGCAATTGAGAGATTTTTATTTATAGATACTGTATGTATTTTAATATTCCAAGTAACTTGTTTAAATTAATCTCTAGAACTCCGGTGTATGGACAGATTAACAGTTACTTTAAAACATTTTTATTGTAACCATTTCAGTAATTGCAAAACTGTAGCTAAAAGCTAATTAGATATGATTTATTATTTTATGTAGTCTAGCACTAATCTAACTCATTTGATTTCCAAGTAACTTTATACTTCGATTCAGGCTTAAAAGATACGGTGTCATTTCCTCAAGACTTTTTCTGAATTTCTGATGTTCTTACATGCGTTAATTATGGTTGTTAAGCAATGTGACATAAACAAATGAGATCTCTACATACAACAGAATCCACTGTGTAAATAAACTGGAGATGTTTTTTTACTACCCTTGGAAAGTTCTGTATGATTCAAGTACAAGTTAGATGGCTGCATGTTTGTGAACTAAGCACACTAAGATGTTTGAGTTACTGGTATTGAAGTGTCCTAATAGAAAATGGTGATTAAAAGCCAGGACCAAAGCCTTTTGATGCGGCTCTGGAATTGGTATTTGAAGATTCTACATATGGACGCTTCCGTATCTTAGTAGATCTGGAAAAAGCTGAGACCTTTTTAAATAGAGTGCATTCCGCAGCTGCGAGCTGAATGTGGATTGACTAGCCTTTTAATGTGGGAGTGCTAGTTTGATTTACATATTTAATGACTTGCAATTTTTTGGTGAAAATGTATTGTGCTTTTTTTGTCAGCACTTAATTGCTTAGATGTTTGTCTTTTATCTCTGACTAATCTGTGCAGGTGACTTGTGAATGAAAGGTGTACAGAATTTGTTTTTTGCCATTTCTTTTTTGTTTGTGGAGTCTGAAGTAGCGCATCATTTTAGGGTGGAACGCTGTAATTCAAACTTAACGTCAGTTGGGTTTTTTCACCAAAGTATTGCTTTCAAGATACAGTAGTATTTGGGCAAGAATAGACCTTAAGTCTACTGAAGAAGAGCCAAGCTGTGAGTAATAAGTAGCTGACTTTCAAAGTGATCAGCCAGGAAGAGGAGAAATCAGCAGGATTATCACTCTAGTCCAGCCACTGGCATTGTTGTAATTCTGAACAGATTGTTAGGAGTCTCCCAAATTGTAATTGCTAAACTCAAAACAGTGATGACAAAATGTTTTGAAATTGGGAGGTGAAAGGTAAGTAGTTTTGATGGAGGGCTGAATGGGTTTTGGGTAACTGATGAAACTGGGTAATAACAGGTGATTTCAATGTGGTCACTACTGGGATGAGAGCCAATGATATCTCTAGACTGCATCTCTCTGGACATAATGTTTAAATGACAGTCAATCAAGCTCAAAACTCAGATATCACCTTTCTTTAAAATTTGCATGAGACTGCCTTTAGAAAGCTTTTATAAATTTAAGAATGCAGCCTTAAATATGTAAAGATTTTAAAATACCTGTTAATTTGAAATGAAATACATATTGTTCGGGATTTTTGGCTGGAATGTATTGATAACTGCCTTATTCTGAGCAAAATAAAAGAGCATACTGTGCTGATACAGTTATACAACTTGTGGTTTTGATATTATTTTGGTTTTAATATTATTTAAATAGCATGTCCTGTTTAGGCTTTAAAAAAAAAAAAAAAAAAAAGTTAAAAAGCTGGAATTAACAGATGTTGTTAAAGGGATCCAGTGTAACTTGCTATTTTGTACCAGTGATGTGAGGAAAATTCTGAATTGCAGTTTTGTAAGTAAAATACTTGTTTTGTTGGATTTTTTTCTTCTTCTCAAAACTATCACTTGTCATATTGTTAATAGGGACATGAGGGAGGGGAAACGGTGGACAAAAATTGCTCTGATTTCAGTATAAGTTCATCTGGTAGCTTTCAGATTGTCCTGTAAAAGTGTTTGAGTGTAACTCTGGTAGTTAGTGATGAAGTGAAGGAAAGTTTGCTGAATATTCTTGATGTAGAGACAGCTCTTCATCTTCAAAATAGTTACATTTACTATTTTATTTTTTGACAGGTGGTTGTGTCTACTAATATTGCTGAGACATCATTAACAATAGATGGTGTTGTGTTTGTGATTGATCCTGGCTTTGCAAAACAGAAGGTAAATACTATTTTGGTTTTCTTTATAGTAGAAAAGATACTGGAATCTGATTTCCTCAGATAACTCTTCCTTGTGTAAACACTGATAGGTCTTTTTCCAAATGAGATCTTGACCTTGGTTGGTTTTGTTTTGGTTTTAACTTACATTTGGTTTTAACTTGCATTTAGTCTGCCAGCTTTAGATACTTAGAGCAGTCCAAAACAGTGAAGGTGCAGAGGATTGTTTTGGTGTTTTTTTTTTTAAATTGAAATGTGGGGATTTTAAGAGTTAGTACTGTTTCTTGTCGGTATTTATCCTGTACTGTTGCATCGTACCCCGAAGATTATCATCGAGCTTGTATTGAGCTTCTTGAAACATCATGGGACGTTCAGAGGAACTGAAGTAGCTTGCCTACAGTCATCCCAATAACTAAAGAAAGAATAAAATACAAATCTTATAAGTTAATATTTTTCACTAACCATGTAACTGTGTTAACTTTATTTCTTAGATTTTTCCTTTAATACTTGTGCACATTGTCAGCCTTTTAAACTTTTGCAAAATGAGAGATACAGCAGAATGTGATTGCGGTCAATACATTTTCACAAGTTTCAATCACCACTTTGGCTGAGGTTTTTCACAGGTATAAAGAAATAAAGGTTTTGGAGATGTTCAATACCTGTTCTCACCAGGAGGGTGTTAAAACGTGGGCCAAAGAACGTTTTCAACTGAAACTACTGACTGCTGCTTTTTTTTTTTTTCCTTCGGTATGTTCTTTACGATGAGCCCTAATGAAGCAAGGCTGCTGTTTATGTATGACTGCAACAGAAATTTTACAGTCAATTCCAACATAATTCTGTGCTGTGGCAGTCTGCATGTACCCCTTCCTTGAAATGCAGTCTTGCTTTGTCATCGGTCTGATTTTTACACTTGCATTCAACCTTGATGTTAGATTTTTTTTTTTGAACTCTAGAACGTGATTATTCAACCTTATAATTGTATCAAGACAGCTTTTTTTTTTTCCTGTGGAATTATTTGAGCATCAAGAGCATGTTTAACACTCTGTAGAACAAATTGGACGCATTTCTTCTGCCATGAAAATCTTATCTAAAAATACACACATTTAAGGAGGACATGGAGCCTGGCAGGAGTTGTTAACAAGTGAATAAAAAGTAAATTCTGTTCTCTAGGCGGTTGTATTTGAAGCTTTCTGTCACTGTTTCAAAGAGTTCTGTAGCCAACTTTTTTTTTCCTCTTTTAGATACATACAACTTGTGATTTCCTAGTCAGAAGATGTGTTTGAAAATAAGTTTAAAGCTTGTCTATTTTTTTTTTTTGTAGTTGTCTTATCCATGAGTGGTCTTCATTCTTTTCCTTCTTTCCTGCTCTCATTCCACTTTCAAATAGGTATACAATCCTCGGATCAGAGTAGAATCTCTCCTGGTGACTGCCATTAGTAAAGCTTCCGCTCAGCAGCGAGCTGGCCGTGCTGGTCGTACGAGACCAGGCAAGTGCTTCAGGCTTTATACAGAGAAAGCCTACAAAACTGAAATGCAGGTAAGATCACTTTTGTTCTTATATATGCAATACAAAAAAATAAGATCAATACAGGTAGTTGAGTGTCATGGTATCAAACAAAATCAAGAGTTTGAATGCTTGTGTAGTTTAAAGTGTTTGGAAGAACACGCATTCTGAATTATCTATTTTTCTGTCCCCTCAGGACAACACATACCCTGAAATTTTGAGGTCTAACTTAGGATCTGTAGTATTGCAGCTCAAGAAGCTTGGTATAGATGATTTGGTGCACTTTGATTTTATGGATCCTCCAGGTATCTGTTTCTATTTTATCTTGTCTACTCTAAGTGTTATGTTTTGACTTCGGAGATCTTTATTTTGCAGAATATTTTATATAACAACAACACAGTATAAATTCTTTTGTGTTTTTTCACTGGTTTTGTTGTATCTGTAAGAAACTCTGTTTATGCCAAAACTCAGTACTTTGTATCTTATCAAAGCAAGCTTTTTATGTTGTTGTCTGCATTACATCTACTGAATGCCCCTTACCTTCAGAGGATAATACATAATTATAGGCATTAGAAAATCTATTACTTGACAAGATTTTTTTTTACTTGATTACACATTCTAATTGTGCATCAGTTAACAACTGTTTGTAAATAAGATTGGCTCACAGTTGTAAAGCTAAATACATGGTTTTTAAGCTAAATACATGATTTTTGCTCAAACTATAAAGTTTGAGCAAAATCTCCCTTCTAACAGTGTTAAATGCTCGTATATACTTTAAAAATAACTAGGTTATATTGCTAATTAAAAATGTAGATCAGCTGTATATAAACGCGTCAAAGCTGATTGATTTTTTTTTTTTAACCCTAAAATAAAGCCATAATTTGTAATCTGTAAGTTCTTAAGTAGCTCTACAGAACAATTGCATTTTCTGTGCTATGCAGCATATATGATAGCTTAGAACGGAGGCTTTGAAATTTCCTTGTTTTTCTTTGTGGGTGTAATATACACTCACTATGAGGAATTCGGGATTACAAGAACATTCTTAAAGGCTCAGATTTATGGAACACTAGATATCTACAGTCGACAGGACTGAGATTTTAGGACTGTATCAGTCTATATAGAATGAGAGAAGATGCATCAGTGCATTGAGAGGGAAGTGATATCACTGTGATACTGAATATTTCACGATATCATTGCTGTTTGAATTTTGAAAAGCAGAAATCTTAAAATATTCAAAGCTTTCAATCAGTTAAGAGCTCTTCTAAATAAGTGGTTGTTATTTTTTTCTCCATCTCATTCATGTCTGGATGTATGTAACTGAATTTGTCTAGAGTTTTTGTGTTTGAAGTCAATTAATAGAATCATAGAATGGTTTAGGTTGGAGGAGACCTTAAAGATCATCTATTTTCTACCCCCCTGCCATGGCAGGGACACCTTCCACTAGACCAGTTTGCTGAAAGCCCTGTCCAACCTGCCCTTGAACACTTCTAGGAGGAGGGCGCATCCACAGCTTCCCTGGGCAACACTGTTCTAGTACCTCACCATCCTCACTGTAAAGAATTTCTTCCTCATATCTAGTCTAAATCTACCCTCATCCAACTTAAAGCCAGTACTCCTTGTCCTGCCAGTACAAGCCCTTAAAAAATTGAAGAGAATGAGAAATAAGGTGGCTTATAATGTATGCTGCTTCAGTTTTTGCTTATTCAGAGCGGTTTGTTTAATGTGCCTTTTTTTATTTTTTTTATTTTTTTTTTATTTTCAGCTCCTGAAACTCTGATGAGAGCCTTAGAGCTTTTGAATTATCTGGCTGCTTTAAATGATGATGGAGACTTGACTGAGTTGGGATCCATGATGGCTGAATTTCCATTGGACCCGCAACTGGCTAAAATGGTTATTGCAAGTTGTGACTACAACTGTTCTAATGAGGTCCTATCTATTACTGCCATGTTGTCAGGTAATAGCAGGGGAAAGAACACTAAACAAAATGCAGATCTTCAGGTTGGGGAAAATTTGACTTTTCTACATCAAAGCTAATAACAATATAAATCTATTTCTAATTAGAATGATTTTTTAAAACTTCATATAGGGGTTTAATCGGTCATTAGGGGGCTAATCAATCATTATGGGTTATGTAGAGACCTTGAAGCTAATGAATAGTAATGTTAAGAAATGAACATGCATAAAATGATCAAACAGCTTCTAGCTTTAGTTAATGGATAGAGGGGGGGGGAAAAGACAGAGTAGTGGAACATAAATTTCTTTTAGGCTCATAGTCAGGACCAGAAACATCAGTTCAACCTGTTCATAAGGCAGTGGAATCTATTTTGTATTGTGCATTCTGCACTTTGATAAATCCCAGTGTTTCCAAAAGGATTGCAGTGTAGTTTATATTAAACAATAAGCTTGGACATGAAATAATACATTTTTCAGTCATTAAGTGGCAAAGCTGAAGAACGGTCATTGCTTTTAAAGGGAAGAAAAACTTTGGGGGAGGTTGTATATTTGTAAGAATCAATTTGTGTGCACAGCTGCACTTTGCTGCGTTACGTGGGGAGCACTACCCCAGAGCAGAGCTGCTTGGTGAGAGAGTTGGCGAGAAAAAGGTATCAAGCAAGCCTTGGGATTTCACTTCCCAGTTACGTAGAACTGACTTCATTTTACAGTTAGCTGTCATAGGACCAGCAGCAGGATTTAGTCTGTTTGAAAATGGGGATGTTCTTATTCAAAATTACTCTTATGTCTTTTGGGTGTGCTATTTTACCAGGCTCTTTACAATCCATATGTTCTGGTTAAATGCTTGATTTGGCTGAATAGAGAAAGAAAGAAGGGGGAAAAAAAAATGTTTTGGCTAAGTGTGAAATCTGTTGCTTCAGATTAGTCTTACACTATATATACATGCAAGTTTTTAAGAACAAGCTAAAATGTTTGTTGCAGAGTTATGATTGTTCAGACTCAGAGCAGATGGGCAGGGCAGAACTGTAATAATTTTAATAAAATGGTACGCTTAATTGCGGAGGTGGTGGTAGGTTGGTGCCTGTCTTTCTCTTCCCTTCCCTGCCTTTATCCCCAATTTCCGCTAGAGAACAGTAAGTTCAGTATTTTTGTCTGTGATCTTAATCTGATTCATTTTACTCCTTTTTTCTATTTACCTTTTACCAGTCTGTGATTTTTTTTTTTGCTTGTTTAAGGCACAGTTAATGTCATTATAAATAAGCTTTTTAAAAATACATAAATAAAGCTGATTGAAGCTGTTTAATATATGGGTTCTAACTAAAATTCTGCTCTTAAAACCAACATAGCCTTAGTATTTGTGAGGACTGTTTCCTAAAGTAAACACTTTTTAAACCGGTAGCATGGATATATGTTATCGTGCCTTAAATCCACATAAAGATAGCAATCCTTGTGTTAATAGTTTGGACTGAACAGAAAAGAAGGTTCCAGGAGAGAGCAGAGAATAGCATTGATTAAATCAGATTTGATGATTGTATTTCATTTTGTAACAACTGTTGTCTTGCTGTGGGGTAGAAAGTGCTATTACTTATTCAAAACAGTGAGTTAAACCAGTGATAGAATAACTTGGAATGTGCTTTTATTAGTCTGAGTTTAAAATTAAAACACACTTTATATGATCTCTGATTTGAAGTGCAGGACCCAAATTATAGAGTGTTTGTTTTGCACCTGCATTTCCATTTCTTTTAATGGGTTGGTCTGTCTTGATTTGTTACCAGCTGCTGCAGTGTATATTTTTTTTTTTTCCCTCCCTCAAGTTCCAACCAGGATTCAACTTCGGTGGTGTTTTAGGGCTTTATTGGGAATTAAAGAATAAAATAAAAGCACCTAACACCCCACAAAAAGACCCTCATCTGTTAGGGATGGATGAGATGCAAAGAGGGGGTTCTCATGAGATTGATGGACTTTGGTTAGGAGAAGGTTAATGTAGTCCCAAGCAAGTGGAAAAAGATAAAGGATTTGTAGTGTCTTCCTGAGCATTAATTTGATTGAAATTTAGCACCTTAAAAATTACATCTACTTAAAACCAGAGTGATTTTCTTTTTTTTCCTGTAGATCTCTGTAAAGTGAGGTTACCTTATAACTGCTTCCATAATCTAGTGAATAAATACTGATGTTACAAATCTGAAAGAAAGTTGACAGACCATGAATTAAGTTGGCTACAATACTATTTGTGGTCTTTGGTAGCCTGTATTTGGAAAGGGAATGTTAAAACATGATTTTCGGATTCAAATCAGACTGAGTCAGATTTATGTAAGAGTATATAATGATAAAGCTCGTCACATTGCGATTTTTTAAATAGTTTTTTTTGGTTTAAGTAGTGCCAAAGGACGGTTTAACCTTCCACCACTACCGCTCCCATCACAACCTTTAGACTTGTTAATACCTTCATTCACATGTTTGTGTGTACCAGTGCTGATAACAATACCACCTGGGGAGGAGAACTTGACTTTACTGGTGTGTTCTGTTTCGTAGCAGACTTGTGGTAAAACTCGTGCTTGTTCAGACCGTGCTAGTGCGGGACAGTTTCAGAACTATCTTCTTCACTCTGTCCATAGAGGCTTTCTGAGAAAGCAAACTTGCAATTGAAGTGTTGTCTTCTATGGGATACTAGCTTGTGGTAGAGCTATCAGCACTGGGTCTTGAATTACGATCTGTTTAGCCTTCCAGTATAACTAGGCAATCTTGATGGCCTTCAGACTAGAGATTTTGATGCCTACATATAGTTCTATTAAATAATCAGGTAGTCTCTAGCTTTGAAACCCTCTTGTCTTACAGATGTGGTTAGGTGTTGATGTACCAAATCAAGGTAGTAAACAGTCCAAGATGCAGTTGGAGGCCATCCTGCCCTGCCCTATGCTCTGTGAACTGACCTAGCTAGGCCTTGTTCCTCTATCTGTGAATGCGTGACTCATCGATATGGGCGTTTGTGTTGGGCCCATACCAACCTTGTTTAGTCCCACAGTGTTTTGTTCGCCCCACGGAAGCAAAGAAAGCAGCAGATGAAGCCAAGATGAGGTTTGCCCACATAGATGGAGATCATTTGACGTTGCTGAATGTCTACCATGCTTTCAAACAAAGTAAGTGTGCACCTACTTTAGCAAAACCATTTGTAATCCTTTATGTTGCCAGCTTTCGTTATTGGGTTGCGAGGACAGTCCAAAGACTTGGGCTTGTTTTTTGAGCCATTCTATTGTAACATTAAATATTATTATGAAATATGTAAAAATTAAGTTCTGCCTTAAGGGGGGAAACAAAACCAACAATAACCAAAAGTAACCATGTAATAAACTGATGAGTGTGGAGACAAGCCAGGCTTTTAAATCAATGCTGGGTAACCTTGGACAAAGGAAGTAAGCATTCCTATCATTAAGAAATACTGGAAGCTTCTTATCTGCATTAATTATATAAAAATCTGCATAATTGCTTAGTAATTCTTCATGGAGAGCAATACATAAAACACTGAATTTGGAGAAAAATATGTTCCTAGAATCAACACCTTTTTAATCCTAACTTTTTTCTATAGCTAGAAGTTCTGTAATAAGGCCTTGAAATGAACTGAGGCAAAAGGAGTACTTTGGGAGCCATATAATTTATTTACCCCAGTTCTGTGTATGATATGCTCCTCAGCATAGCTGATGTACATTTTGGCAGCTTGAAAAAGATGGGAATGAACGGGTGAAGCTGAGAGTTCTCTTGAAAAATGACTGCATAAGTGGCACGCTTTTAACGGTGGCTTATCCTGGCGATAAGTAAAAAGATGACTCTTAACTGTCAAAGAGGTTAATTGCAGTGCTCCAGTTGGATTTTCCTGTAAGCAAACAAAAAAGCAACAATCTTTTACCCTGACTTAAAAGAAATAAAACTTGGTGCCTCTTTCTGTTGCAGCTTTGATGGAGAAATTTAGCATTGCAACTTTCTAACACTGTATCATTCTGTGGCAAAGTAGGGGTATCTCCAGAGTGAATGTCCTAAAATATTCAAAACTATTTTAAACAAAGCTGAGAAACTTCTGCTAAACCTGTGAATTGGGGACATCTATTGCTTGGGGTTTTTTTATTAGCTTTTTAGCGAACAGGATCCCGTATGTCTTGCAGACATTCTGCGTGTGTGTGTTTCTGGAAGGCACTGCCTTCATGCTCAGGTTACTGAGGGATGAAATTATTTGGGGAATAATGTTTTGTTCAGTTGCACTGTGAAATTGAGTACAATTTCTGGGGTTCAGAATCAGAAGACAAAATGCTGCTACTGTTTGTATCTAGAACAACAAAAGAGCTATGGGTCATTTAAAATGCACAGTTCAAATGGCACAGAAAGCAGCGTGCTATGGGACTGCAATTGTGTGCAAGACAGTGGAATAGTAAGAGCTTCAGCATTCGTACTTCATTTTAAATATATTCGGTGAGATAAAACATAGAAAGAACTTAAACTTCCCTTAAATTATGTAACCTTTCTTTTCAGTGCATATTAATAATAGTCTCTCTGTACAAGAGATGCTTTAAATTTTAATTAAGGCTGATTTTGTTGGATTATTAAACTGACAAAGATTAGGAGAGCGTCACTTGAAAAGTAACAGAAATGGGAGGGAGAACCTGGTTTCTTGGTGTTAAACATGCAGGTTTTTGTACTGACAGAATGGCTTGGGCTTGCTGTCCTAACAGATTTCTTGTTAGAGCTATGAGAAGTAGAAGGAATAACTTGAGTACCAAGTTCCATTACTGACGCTGTATTTTACCAGTCACATTTACTTAAACTGCTGCGAGTTGCTTTATTAGGTTAGTATGTTTGTATAGCTCTTAACTGTTACTCGAGTCCTTAATTTAAGGAGGGTTTGATTAATTATGTACAATCTTGTGTGTTCATCGCACGCTACAGTTAGAGGCCCTGTAGTGTTTGTTATGTTCAAGTACATTTTACACTGCCAGTTTGGGAAGTGATTTTTCTAGTTGTAGGACATGAGTTTTGAAATGTGCAGAATTTATTGATGCGGTATTTCAGCAAACTATCAGTGATCGTGTGTGTATTGTGTTGAAAGCTGAATTTTTTGTTTGTTTCTTCTGCCCACATGCTTCCTGAATAGGAGACAATTTGGGCAGGCTATCTAATGCAAGAAGTGAACTGAATAAACTAAGAGCTATTGTCATTTATAAATAAGTAGTTTATGGATATTTTTTCTGGTTCATCCGACTGATCAATCGGTTAGTTACTGTTTTCTTTACTTGGTCTAATTGGATGAAATACTAATTTTTGATTCATGTTTTTTAATGTTGCAGATCATGAGTCGGTTCAGTGGTGTTATGACAACTTCATTAACTACAGGTCCCTGATGTCTGCAGACAATGTACGCCAGCAGCTGTCACGAATCATGGATAGATTTAATTTGCCTCGTAGGAGCACGGACTTTACCAGCCGAGACTATTACATCAACATAAGAAAGGCATTAGTTACTGGGTATTTCATGCAGGTACGTCTGTGCTCTTGTAGGGAACATAGTTTAGTGTTTACATGGCTTTTAGTGTTAGTATGGTGATCGCCATTTATCAAAACTTTATGAACGTAGCTTAAATTATATATGGCTGACTATGCTACCGTTTAGTCCCTGTCAGGTTGCTTGGTTATTACTCAAGTAGCACATTCTTTAGTCAAATCTTACTTGGAAGAGACGTTACAGGCAATCTTACTAGTACCAAAATACTGTTTCTGGCAAGACCAGTCAGGAACTGACCACTAACCTCTGAATAGCTAGGGAAATAACTTCATAAAATGTTTCAAAGTACTTGGGGAATATGTAGTTTTAAAATCATTTGTGATCTGATACAAATAGGGGAAGTACAGTTGTATATACACTTCATTATATATAATCCTTACCGAAGGAAGGTATTTTGCATACTCTTCCATATTATTTTTTCGTTCCAAAAAACTTGGAAGCGTGTGCTCCATCAGTTTGTTTTATGTTACTCCAAGTGAAACTCTTTCTCTAGCAGGTGTTTTCCTGCCATGGATGTGGAGCTGCACTGTTGGTGCAGGTAGCTTTTTGGTCTGTACTGCTCAAGAGTTAGATCTGACTTTATGTTTTTTCTGTGACTAGAGTAGTAGGCTCAAATGAAAACCTTTCCACAAGTCTCCTCAGACTTGCATGGTCAATAGGCTGTTTACCACTCCCCTCATCCAGAATGCCTAATTGAATTCTTCGGCCAAATTGAGAGCGCTGTGGCAGACCTGATGAAGGCATTTGGAGTGGAAGCCATTTCAGCAGTTTATCTTCTCATTTGATGTATTTGAGTCCATTTTAATTTGAGTTTCTCTAAGTCTTCAACCTTTGTGATAGTGAGATACTTGTTTGATCTTGACTCTGAACCTTCTCTTGTGAATTCCATGTTGTTTTGAGTAACCTTCAGTAGAAAACTTTAAGTACTCAAAACAGATATTATTTGCCAGCACCTGAAGAACTTAAATGTAGTCTGTACGCACATTTTACTCTCTCTAAGCTGATACTCAGGCTCTGACATTTGGGGGCTCTTGTTCAGAAAACGCGAGTAATGAAATGCATATGTCATTCTTTGTCTTAGTACTGAACACGAGTGGAATTCCAGTTCTGAGCACTTGCACAGTGTGTGCATATACTGTAGGTAGATAGCACATAAAGTACTAAAGTCTGTGGGAACACGTAGCAGAAGCTGATCTGTCAGAGTCTTAAAGTTTAAAAATGCAACATGAAATGTAAAGAGTGGTAACAACCATTGTTCTGAAATAGTTCTTATTGACTGCATTGGTTTATACTTTGGCATTAGGACACGAGGCAGTTACCAATCATAAAATTTCACTGTAGAAAGCTCTGTACTAATCAAGACCTGTGGTTAACGTCAGACAGTGTGGGTCTATAAGAACTATTGAAATAGCACTAATTATGTAATTAATACAAAGTACTGTAAATTTGCCCGCCTTCAGTTGTCAGTGGCTGATAAATGTGCAATCTCTGCTGGTCACGAATCATCTCTTTACACTTCATATTTAAATACAAACTTGAATTCCAGTAAATTTGCCATAGACAAGCTAAGGGAATGGTCAAATAGTTCAAAACAGCTAACAATTCCCTGCAGAGAAAAACTTCTGGGAGGATATATGCTGACAGGAACTTTAGTGTCTTAGAAATTTTTTGTGCTGTGTCCCTGATTTCTTCTAGTTTGTATAATGGAAAACTTCTAGTGGCTTTTTTTTTAGAAATTGTTTCTTTACCATACATCAGAATATGCCAAGTATATATAAAATAGCGCAAGAGTAATTCTTGAAAAAACGCAGAAGAAACTGCTCATTGAAAACAAAATACATCAGAAGTACTGCTTTCTCAGTACTTCAGTGCCGGACACATCCTGTATAGTTGTACAACTATAACATAAAAGTAATTTGGCAACAACTCTGAAGAACTAGGTATACGTGATTATTTAGTCAATAGAAATAGGAAAACTAAGCTTATAATTTTTAAAGCAGTAATAGACTTATATCTGAAAGAACTGTGGTAAAGATTAAGCAAAAAAATAACTGGTATGGGAAGTAAGCTAAGGAAACTGTTAAAATTGGTTTGGAAGAAGCAAGTGAATGGCAGATTATCTTAAAATCAGTCATCTTCCCTTTGGAGAATTTATTTATTTATGAGACTATTACCAGTTGTCTTAAAGAACGGCAGGTTTTTTTATTGTATTTCCAAGCTAGTAGTGAAGGCAGGATAAGAATTGATAGTTGAAAACTTGAGTCAGAATTTAAAGGTGAAACCAAGTCCAAAGTCCTGTAGTGTCTTCAAATCAAGCTTGGAATAATTTTTTTGGAAGTTGTGGCTTAGTCAAACGTGAGATATGGCAGGGTCACCACAGAAGATGAAATTAAATGACCTGTGCTGTACAGGAAGTTATATATCAGATGATTGGATTACTGATTAAAATATTCTTACTACTTCTCAGTCTTTAGTGTTATTTTGTGCATAGAATGATGTATATTTTGAAGTCTTCACATAATCAGGCTACTACACGAATAGAATCGTAATAAAATAAGCCTGTGGCATGAAGGTGGTCAGCAGTGCATTTAACGATATTAATTTAGCTCTTTAGGAATGCAGAGGAACAGTTTAGAAGTTTTTAATAGCTTCAGAAACACAGCTGTGTGCTCTGCAAGGAGACATTTCAGAAATCGAGCAACTGATGCTGCTCCTTCGGTGGCTGCTGCCATTCCCTGTTCAGAAAGACACACAAGGAACAGTCATTTCTCTAAACCGTCTGTTAAAACTACCCCGCCAAAATCTGTAGCCATAAATCTAAAAACCGTTGGATCCTGTAGTGCTGTTCCTGCTTTTGCCCTTCCAAGTGCGTTCGGATTGACAATGGTTGGGCCCTCCAGGCTCAGTGATGTGATAAATAAGCACAAGCACACTTAGTTTTGGAAGAGGGCGTGTCTATCTTAAAAAAAATTGGGACATCCTTGAAACCTCTGTTATGGGAACTGGAACTAAAACCTTTTCCTGTGGTGGCCTGTTCACTGTGGGAGCCTAATTCACAACTGGTTTATATTAATATGTGATGGATTCCTTTATGATCTCAGGGTTCAAGGGTGTTCCCTACTATCTTGCTTACTGCCGCTATTGGTTGAAAAATGAGCCCATTTCCTAAACGTGCTTTGTATGAACCAGTGGTTTCTGTGGAAGCTCAGGCTTTTTACGCTCTGAAAAACATGACAGAATCACAGAATGGTTGAGGTTGGAAGAGAGCTCTGGAGGACGTCTGGCCCAACCACCTCTGTGTTGTCTTTTACAGGCGCTGGAACTGGTCGCTTGCCAGCGGTTCAAAGGAGCCCAAGTGTATATGCTGCCTCCCATGTCCTCCTTCACTCCCTTCTGTCAGCCTTGGTGGTTGCCTGAACCCCTCCTGAATTCTTGCTAGATCACTGTGCTAAAGCCACTTCCACCTTCAGAAGGGAAGGAGGATTGGCTCTGTCAGCTGTGCTGAAACAGCTCAGGCCAGGAGGGAGCAGGAAAATGTAGTAGCTGACAGATCATCGTTTCTTGCTGTGGGGCCAGAGCTCCACTGGGCAGATTTCATGAGAGAGTGTTGCCGTTACTGAAGCTGAAATTCTTTCCCAGTCAGTGTGCTAACAAGCGTACTTAATAGAAACGGCTAAATAGGATAAATACCGTGGCTCAATGTTAGCTCAGGATTGAAATAACTCGCAGTAGTATGTGACCACTTCAGGGGGACTTATCCATGGTGTCTGTGTTCTAAGGAAACTTCTTTTTTAACTCCAGTCCCTGTTCTTCTCTGGAAATTAAGAGCTAGCTGTATTTCTGTTTTTTCCTTTGAGTATACTTAGTTACTTCAGAATCTTTCTACTTAGTTATGAATTGTACAAAATAAACGAGAAATACAACTCTGCTATCATTATGAATGACAAGATAAAGGAAACTATGTATTTGTGAAAGCTGGATGGTAAGACTTTATTTTAATAAGTCCGAGTGAAACTGGGGTGCTAAAGGTAAGTTGTGTTGATTTAAATGCAACAGCACGCTGTTTTCTAGAATGAAACCCAAATAAATTAATTTTTATGTCCTTTTATAGGAAGAACAGAAATAGATAGAGCATCCAGACATTTTGTATACCTGCTTTACTTTTGGTCTGAAAAATGAAATTGATTTATAGAAACAAAAGCATAATCCCACAACAACATATGTGCTAGGTCTGTGACACATGAGTTTCTGCTCTAGTCTCGTTTACAATTATACTACTATTTAATTTTGCAAACGTTGGATTGAGTTGGATGAAATTTAGCCTAAATGGTTACAGACAGTGTGCTGTTAATCTCCATTTAAAAGAGCCTCCCCAGACTTGAAATAAAATAGCAGTGTAATCTCTAAAATCTTGAGTGAAAAGATTTTCAGAGTATAGAAATACTTTATTCCGCTCTCAAAACATGTTCTGGGTATTAATGTCAAAATGTAAAAGAGAAGCACACTCAAAATAAGTAATTTGTTACTAAGGAGATGTTCTAAATTAAAATTTGTGGTAGCTATCGCTTTAGAAGTCCTGGGATTTTATTCTAATAGATGGAATTTACCTTTGATGAAGCAAAAAAAAACCCCAAAACAGGAAAAGGTGAGATGTACCGAGGAATTAAGAAAACAAGGAAGTAACCAGCATATTAAAGGAAAGCCGCTAGTGATGATATGATTAAAAATGACTGTCAGCCATTGTCCATCTACTTAAGCTTTTGATAGTATTTTTGTGTGTGTGTATGTATGTAATGAAATAAGTCCTGAGGTCATCTTGAATTACCAGTATCAAAAGGTTAAATTTAGTTACCTGCTCTTTTAGATTAACTGTTCTTACAGAGGATACCCTTCTAAGGATAACTGTCTGCTTTACCAGATCTTAATGAGCTAGGTATCGGAGCATCTCGGCGAGGCAGGCATTATTCCCTTTCATAGAGCGAGAAGCTTAGTCAGAGAGAGGTTAATTGATTTTCACCAAGGTCACAGCAGAAGTGTGGTGCTGAACCTACGCTTTCCAGCTCTGAAGCTCACGCTGTAACAAGACTGTTCTTATTTCTGACACACTAAACTTCCCATTCTTACTGGACTGACAGATGTGTGAGAGGATTTGCAGCATATTACATGCATCAGTAAAATTACTGCTGAAACACTGCACGAATAAATACTTGAAAGGAAAACACTGGAATTCGCCAGTCCCACAGTGCAGTGAAGTGCTTGAAGCAGATCTCTGTCACTAAGCACAGCTGACTTTGTGGTGTTACAAACCTGTCCAGTAGATATTCCCTTCCAATACTTCTGTTTGCATTGCTGCTGTTCTGATAATGGTTCTTCTCTTTGGGTGATACCTGTTGTGTGGCTTGGCTTCTATATTAGAATATACACTTGCCATGGCAGTTAGCAAAAACATCTGGCATATTGATTGTGTCTATAGGAAAAAAAAACAACCCGAATAATTGAAGTGGTCAGGTAATGTGCCAAATTGAGATGAGGTTTGAAAGTTGGGATTGTGCATTTTGTATAGAGAACGTAACAGTCGGCTTGAAATTGCTTCATTTAAAAATTGCCTGTGGTAATGAAAGAATGTCTTTTTACTTAGGTGGCACACTTGGAACGAACGGGGCATTACTTAACAGTAAAAGATAACCAGGTGGTGCAGTTGCATCCCTCCACTGTTCTTGATCATAAACCAGAATGGGTGCTCTATAATGAGTTTGTCCTTACAACAAAGAATTACATCCGGACATGTACAGACATCAAGCCAGAATGGTAAGCCAAAAATCTTAAACCCCAAAAAGTCATGACCCTACAGTAAGGCTCTTGGTTTTGCTTTTCCTTTTTTTTAAATGGAGGTAATTACTTTCACTTTTCCTGAAACGAATATTATTATTATTAAAATGGTTTGGGGAATGGTAACGGCATGGACTTGAGATTCTGACGACTAAAGGTTTTGTTTGTGGTTACTTGTTTCTGTTTGTGGGAGTTGTGTGTGAAACTTGGATGCCCAGGCTCTGTACGTGGTGTGCAGAGAGATGCTTGAGTTAAAACCAGTTACGTTAGCAAGCCTATTGGGAAGGAGCTGCTTGCAGATGCTACATTTGGGGATATGTCCCAGTGCCCACTTGTGTGCCTAAGTGAAGAGGTACTGGTGGATGCCTCTGTTCTCAAGATCTGGGACCTCTCATGGCAGTAGTTGTCTAATTTTTCCAGAGGGATACAAACAGGATTCAGTGCTGCCCTAAAATACAAAGGAAAGAGGTGGTAATGCTGGTACAACCTGCCTTGTTATGCTATTTATTTGTCAATAGAGGAAATTAGAGGCCTGATCCTCTGCAGACGAGCAGAGATCTGAATTGTCTTGCCCATCTTTTTAGGTTGTGCTTAAACTGCCAAGTTGTAAGCTTTGGGGACCCGGGAGGCTCTTCAGTTGTTGAAGTGGTGCAGAAAGAGTTCATAGATTCACAAGCTGGAAAACATGGCATATATATCTGTATTGTCTGGAGTATTTTATAGCAGATGTGTTTGAATCCTTCCTTAGAAATCTTTTTCTCAACACGGCGCTGTAATGGCCAAAAGCAGGGTCCTGTGGCCTGGCCTTGGTTGCATTTTAAAGCTTGAACCAGCAAAGGCTGAACTTGAACCAGCTGGTACTCAGATGGCCTTCTGTGGCTTGTGGACTTTGATGCTGAACAGCAGCTCTGACTGGGCTGCTGTGGCTCGTGCTGAAGCCGCGGTGTGGGCCTAAGGAACATATGGCCGAGCCGGGGCTTCTCGAGAGACTTGGGCTCTTGCACAGAGTGGGGCTGAGATTTAAGTGTGTGCGGGTAAAGTTTCATTAATCTTGCCAAATGGGCTGAAAAAAATGGATAATCTTTGTTTCTCTCGGTTGTAGAATTTCTGTAGGATGCCTCTCCAAGTTGAGTACTAGTAACAAACTTCTGCTTTTTTGACAGGCTGGTGAAAATTGCCCCTCAATATTATGACATGAGCAATTTTCCACAGTGCGAAGCAAAGAGACAGTTGGATCGCATCATTGCCAAACTTCAGTCCAAGGAATACTCACAGTACTGAATTTGTGCATTGAACTGAAGTTACTCAGAGGACAGCTTTAAGAGAGGAAAGGATTTAAAGTTCAAGTTGTGCTCTTCACTTTGGTTCAATAATGGCCTTTATTTGAAAGCTTTTTAATTTTTCTTTACAGTAAATATTCCATTCTGATTTCATAAATTAAACATTTATGCCTCCCTTTTGTGTTGACACTGTAGCTCATACTGGAAAAGCTGATCAATGTTTTGCAGTTTATTGAAAGTAGTTCTATATATAACAATGTTATAAGCATTTCTTTAGAAATGGTTGAAAATGCTTCTAAAAATGTGATTATCGACCATGGTATGCATGATCGTTGTAATTGTTGACATTCCTTTTAGAAGTTGTGAAATGTTACAACTTGTGCTTATGTAGACACAATCTTCGGCTTCAGTACAAAGGTACTGACTTCAATAAAGTCTATTTATACTAATTTTGTGCCACAGTATGTCAGTATTTCTATTGTTTTGATCAAAGCGTGAGAAGCCATATAGTGTCCCGTTGAACTGACATGGCAGTAGTTTAATTTAGTGTGAAAAGTGCAGATGCTTAAGCAGCGTAATTATGATGCCATCGATATAATGCATACGGTGTTGAGCCCTTGCAAACTTGTTGGAATTATGTAGGAAATTGTTTTCAAAATGAAATGCATGCAGATGTTTTTTGGGGAAGGCTTTCTTCAGATGTACTCCTAGATATTTCTTGGACGCAACTGTAGTAATGAGTCCTGTGAAGTGTCTGTGGCCAGTTAGAAATGACGCTGCCGGGCAGTGTTCAGATCAACACAGATAATAGCACGAGCACCACTCTAGGTCAAATTACGTTGCACCGTTGTAATTTTGTAGTGATTTTCAGTGATATAGGACTTGGCATCACTTTCAATTTGGGAAAACTGATCCCACGTGGAATTTATAGTAAGATTTGATCCGAGGGCTGGAACACCTGCAAGGACAGGCTGAGAGAGTTGGGGTTGTTCAGCCTAGAGGAGAGAAGGCTTTGGGGAGACCTTCTTGCAGCCTTTCAGTATTTAAGGAGGGCCTGTAAGGAAGATGGGGACAAACTTTTTAGCAGGGCCTGTTATAACAGGACAAGGAGCGATGGTTTTAAACTCGAAGAGGGTAGATTTAGATGAGATGTAAGGAAGCTCTTTGCTGTGAGGGTGGTGAGACACTGGAACAGGTTGCCCAGAGATGTTGTGGATGTTCCATCGCTGGAGATGTTCAAGACCAGGTTGAATGAGGCTTTCTGCAGTGCTGGTTGAGGGGGAGGTGTCCTCATGGCAGGGGGTGGGGGTGAAACTTGGTGATCTTTAAGGTCCCTTCCAATCCAAATCATCCTGGGATTCTGTGCTTTTAAGATACTTCGTCGGATTTCAGTTTGTCTTCTCCTTGGAATACACTGAGATTTTTGTCCTCCTGGCAAAGAGAAGCTGGAGCAGCTCTTGCTGATGAAACAGGTTCCCCTGGAAGGGAGCTGTGTGCTGTCGTGCTGTAAGGCTGAAGCAAAAATAGGTGATGTTTGGAGAGCAGGCAGCTCACCTTGGTTAGACTCCTCTTCTGCATTGATGTTGGGGGTATTCTATTTAAATCATAGCGGTTGATTAAAAAATACTCAGAATGAAGTAATCTGAGGATTTGCTTTCAATTCCAGCTCTTTTTTGGTAAATTGCCATTTGTATGATGGGGAGTGGAGGACGTTTTGAAGACTTTTGTTAGCAGTGAGAACAGTATTGCGAAGGAAAACGTATGAGGATTAAAATGTGAGCGAATTGGTAATACACCGTGGGACTTGTGAGTCTTCCTGAGGTTTGCTAAGCGAGTGAGGGGGTGGGGGTTCTCCCCTACTACAGGTGGTGTGCACTGGGTCTGGACTTTCCTGCCCTGTGAAATAATGTTCAGTAGGAAGGAGGGAGGTTGAATCTTTGTAAAATGTTGAACTTAGTTTCCTGACTGCAGTTACAAGAGTGTTTTATTTGAAATGTGGGGATCCTAAATTCCTTAAGCAATTTGATTTCAAGCTAGTATTCCCAGCCATGCAAATGTTTGTTTTATAAATTCCTCCTTGAGGATAACTCCAGTTCGGTCTGTGGGGTTCACGATGGCTTGCTTACCCTCCTGTGGGGAGGCAGCGTGGGCTACTTTGTGCAGTGCTGAAAAGTGGCTGCTCCCCAGATAAGAATTTCTCTGGTATTTGTGCAGCCTTCAGCTAAATGGTGTAGAACCACCTTCTGTACACCTTTCTCTAGCTATGGCGAGGTCCACAACTGCAGCCAGTTCTCAGTGTGAAATCCCTCGAGGACTCCAGAACCAGCTGGCACAAACTGCCGCAGCTTTGGTATTTGCAAATGGGGGAGCAGATGGCTGTGGCTGTCAGTGGAACTTGACGCAGGGGAGACTTTGGCCTGCTTAGCCTTTTTTTTTGTCTTTTTTTGATTGACATACCCACAAACTCAGCTTGGGCCATGACAGCCAACCTGGGATCTTTAACTCCATCTTGGCTACTAGGAATGCAGATACTGCAGGGCAAGCGAAGGGCTTCCGACAGCTGTACTTCCCTGCCACCTCCCAGTTAAGTCAGGGACACCCGTGCAAGCCACTGCCTTTGCACTGGGGTGCACCGGTGTCCCTGGCTTAACTGGCAGGCATCGGGTGGGGATCCCCTCCTGGCAGCAGGGATACGAGCTGCGGGAGGCGCAGCTTGGCTGCTGGGGCTCTGCTGGAATCTGGAGGCTGGCGCTTTGAGAAGGTCCTGGAGCTCCGGCATCTGGGCAATCTAGGGGATTTGATACTGGCGTGGTATTTACGTGGCATCCCTAGTCCCTGGGAAACACCTCTTTTGGTAAGAGCTGACTGGCAAAGTGCTTGCAGTGCCTAAGCTTGGGACTAAAGCGTTTTCTCCTACCGGACTGCGCACAAAATAGAGTTGTTCCTTCAGCAAGGATCACTTAGTGCAGAATGGCCTCGGGGTTGGAGCGTCTTTGTGCCTGCTCTGCTGCACCAAAAAGGGAGGGTATTTAAGGGTTTGGGGCAGAGGGACCTCAGAGTCACTGTGAACTTCGCTCTTTATTTTGATGTCATTTTAGAGCCATATGGCAGTGGGAAGGGAGCAAGTTCTCAAAGTAACTGGCCCTCTTTGAAGGAGCAATGCAAGGAACAGCATGGTTTCTTGGAGAAATAGGTTTTCTAGGCCCTAAAGGGAAACTATCAGGAACTGCTGTTACCTTGGGGATACAACAGCTGCATTTAGAATAACTTGGTTTTGAGAATAGCTCTGTTTATCCATTTTTTCTGGTGGAAAAACTGGAAAAGGTTTGTCCAGAGAAACAAAAGGAAGCCAAGAAGAAGGTTAGGAATGAGGCTGTTTGAGTGTCTAAAGGCCACTGTCTCCCTCTTAGAGCTGATAGAAACACCCACAGTCCTGCCCACCGTCAAGAGCTTTGGTTTTGGCTCCTTACGCTGCATTCTGCAGTGAGAGGGGGACAGGTGGAAATTGCAAAATACACAAGAGTTTGCTAATGTCAAATAGAAATTCAGCTTCCCGTGCATTTTGATCTGTGGAAAGCCACAGCTGGCTGATCCTGTGGCTCTTCCTGCTGGCCTGTGGAGCGAGGGATCCTGGATAAACTGCATCCGCTGCCCTGACCAGCTTCTGCTGCTTGCTGCTCTGCTCTGCTCCGCTCCCTGCCTTACTGGTGTCTCCCCAGAGCCCTCAAACCACTGGCTGGGGTGTTGGGAGCGTGTCTGCTTCCAAGTACTGAGGAATTGCTCCCTTAGGATTAGTTGCTTACCTGCTTTGGAACAATCTAAAATGAAAAGCAGTGCTTTGTTTAGTTACAGTGTGGGATTTTTTTTTTAATTTTTATGTTGTTACCAGAGGAGTTCTGGTGGGTCATGAAAATACCTGGTTTGTATAAAAGAAACTATTTATAGTGTGGGATTTTTGAAAATATAGACTGGATTAGGTGATAGGAAAATAGTACTAAGTGAAAGGAGTGTATTTTTTTGAGAAGAGGAGAGTCTTCCATCTTAATCGTGCTTCTGTATAATACCTCAAAGCAGTAAAGGGCTAATATTGATGTGAGGTAATAATTATGTGTAGGTTCATTAGAGATAGCTCCTAATGACCGAGTACACAAAGCTGCGTTTAGATAGGTATCTATTAACATGATGGAGACATAAGGAAGCGACCAGTTACTGTGTTTAGATTTGTAGGGATTTTATAGCATTTTGAACTTTTGTCAGAAGAATAAATGGTGACTTCATGCTTTGCTATGTCTTAATGTCGTAAATCCCCCAAACTTCTGCTTTTGGGCGCTCTGTACATACGGGAGTGCAGCAGAGGTGCTGAAGCTTCTCTGGGGGTTACAGGCAGGTGTTCATTTGTTGTACCCGTGTTCATTCACTGAGGCTGAAGAGCTGTTAGCACAGGCTAACAGCTGTGGTGATGGGTTGTGTACCAGTTTGGTCAGCTTTGTGTGACAGAGCAATGCCATGATTTCTGATCACCTTCTGCCTGTTTGGATCAGGGCTCGTGAAAGCACCGTAGCTTGTGGAGTGTCATTTTCAGCCTGCGCTGCTACGCAGCGCCGATTGGAAACTGCTCGTTATTTGCCATGAGAAATGCAGCCTAATGCAAAAATGCTGGAATTAGATTTCAGTACATCATTAAAAATGAGACCTTAGCAAAAGTCAAAGGGCAAAGAGTTTTCCTTCCGTCTAGTCAAGCTGCGATTACTAATTTGTAATCAGACTGGTGTAGTTTTCTTCATTTTCTGACACTTGAGCAATAAAAAGCCATACCACGTGATGACAGCAGGAAGCAGTTGTAAAGTACATGAATTTATTCACTTACTGTAACTTCTGAGGAATAGCCGTTTATCTTGCTTTTAGAACAGCTGAAGGTTTTAATAATAAACACCTTTTACTCTTAGAAGTATAATCTTGTATTGGTACTCTGACCTTTTAAAATTATTTAACTTCAGGACCGTGTATGTAACACAAGATTTATGTGAAGCAGGGGGAGAAAAATCATCTATTTGGTCAACCTAGTTCATTTTTTTACTAATACATGGTACACTGGTAGCTGTCTTTTGTGGTATGCTTCCTGGAGCTGTTTGGATACAAAAGTGAGCACTGGTCCCCAGTAATACAGATGTCAGATATTTTTGAGCTTGACCTGAGCAGCTTTAAAAGCAGGATGAAACCGTTCCATGAGAGCGCGTGTTCCTCTTCGTTTTTCCTTTTGCAAATGACAAGCTTGGGCTGCCTCCAATTTGCACTGGTGCGTTTGAGATAAGTGGTTGGCATCAAGGAGATCCCAGCTGCCAGTACCAAGGGATTAAACTAAGTATGGTAACAGCAGTAAAACAACATCCCTGTAGCGGCGGCAATAGACTGGTTCAGCTGATTGGAGCTGTGCTCATTTTGTAGTTTCAACGCAGATACGGTAGTTTCTCAGGAACACTGAATGTATGTTGGACAGATGACAAAATAACTTTCACTTGTGTACATCTGAGTGATTCTTTAAGCTTTTTTTCCAGCTATAAAAGCTATGCAGTAGTTATGTTGTATAGAAAAATAAAACATACCACTAATTAATGTTGATAATAAAATATTTCCTGTGGCTCTAAACATTTATTATTTTGGGTTGGTCTTATTCTTTTAGCTATAGTAGGCTCTTGCCTTCCATTTGAATTCAGTCTTTATTTTGTAAGCATATCACACTAATATTTCCCAGCCTCATTGCTTCCAGCAGCATAAAAAAAATAAACATTTAAAGCATTGAGCACTTCCCAGGCTCCATAGGGTGGAGGGCTGCTGGTGGTCCTCTTTCCTCACTGCTTTTCTACTTAAATATTCAGCCATGTAGTGAAACTGCTTCTGTTTGTAGTAGTAACCAATTTTATCTTCAAAAATAGCAGCCCTTCCAGTTTGATGAAGATGCTGGTGTTTACTCTCAGAATTCAGGTGTGATTTTAAAGAACTGCAAACTAAACCTGACCTTTCAAACCTTAGAATGGCATCTTTGAGGTTGTTTCATTTTGCACGTTGAATAACAAGTACCTGACAAGCCTCTGACTGTGACAGGGATATAACACTGTTCTTTTGAAAAAATGAATGCACTGGGAACCGTTCCTGAAAGGCTTACAATTTGTGCAGCAGCAGCAGGTTAAGAGCAGCGCAATTCACAAAATGTTTCTATGAGCAGCTGGCTGGCCAAGAGGATATCGACAGCTTTGTTCCACTGAGTTGTGATTATGCAATATCATGGAAGTAAACTTATATTACTGCTACTTTTACATCTTTTTAAAAAATAATTCGATTAAAAGCAGAAATCAAAGGTAAGAATTGGCAAGAATTTAAAATTCCAATGTCAGTGTTCACAATAATACGCACCCTGCTTGTTGCAAACGGACGTTTCATTTTCAATAAATTTACGGATAGTGAACAGCTCCTCCCTGTATGGAAACCAGTGTGAATGAAAAAAAATCAATACCAGAATGGAAACAAGAACATTGAAATACTTATTTCATTTTGGATGTTAGATCGGGACAGTGCTTTACACGTTGGCTCTGAACCTGCTTGTTGGATTCGCTGCTACATAGATCGAGACGCTCTATTCAAACGTCTGTTCTCTGCGTTCTTGAGCGTTGTCAAGTAGGAGGTTAAACGGTGATGTGGTGGGGGGGTTGTGATTTTTCTGCAGCCTAGAGAAATCCTGTTTGATTCTAGAACAAAATCATGGGAGGAAGATCGAATAGGAAAATACTGAATTATGTGGAGTGATAATGGCCTGCTTCATGATCTCCTTCATCATCGTATTTGTTCTTCACACAATAATTGCCTGCGATGAATATAATTTTTGCAAGTAAAGCTTAAGAATCCAACCGTTTGTAGTCTACTGGCTTGATACGAGACTAATGTTTAGATCTCTCATTAGGTACAGTGAGGTCTCAGAAATTAATTTGCTTTTTTTAGCAGTCTCTTGATCAGACTAATTTGATTATAAAAACAACTTTATCAATGCTGGGCTGTCTAGACTTGGAACAGAACTTCTTAAATTAGCAACAAAGTCATCAG
Source organism: Baryphthengus martii (assembly GCA_013396935.1). Taxonomy (NCBI): domain Eukaryota; kingdom Metazoa; phylum Chordata; class Aves; order Coraciiformes; family Momotidae; genus Baryphthengus; species Baryphthengus martii. Next base: position 371,253 of record VWZK01019989.1, read on the forward strand.
CAAATCTTTGTTCTTAATACTTCGAAAACTTTGACATTAAAAGAGTATTTGCAGAGACATTCGAGCTGCCTTTCATTGTATTCACTTGAACCTGTTTCGAGAACAATGATTATTCCTTCCCTTGATTTTTGGGCAATAGGTAACAGAAAGGACAGGTGGTTACAAGCTGCAGTGCCGTGCCTGGTACAAAGGCCTGCCGAGGTTTTTTCCTAGTGAGGTTTCTTTTTATTAATTGGATCAAATAAGATGATGTCGCCAAAGAAATCTGGAGTTAATGATCTGTCAAATCCCTTTGAAATATCTATCAATTATTTCTGAGAGTTTGCTGCCTCTTTGTGGTATTTCTTGTGTAAAAATGGAACTCTGTATTGATCAAAGCTTTTCTTGGGATTGTGCAAAGGACGGTTCAATGCAATTTCCCTGAGTTCTACAGTGGGAGACTTCCTCCCTCCTCCGTGTTCCTCCCCACATGGTACAGCACTTAGTGCCCAAGGAGTATCCAGGTATTTTTTTGGGATGTCTATAATGTGGTTTGTGATGATGAGGTGCTACTGCTTTATCAATAAGCTTTGAATAATGTGTCTCTTTATCTTTCTCATTATCTGAGCGATGACGAGATCCCATCATACCTTTCAGTACATTCATTCTTAGATGACATCTTTACCAGGACTATATAAAATAGTGGCGAGGTTACTATGTTTTTATCACTCAGGATTTTGCTAATAACCCAAATGTATCCAGAAGTGGGCAGAATAGCTCTGGGGTCTTTCTCGGATGTAAAGATGCACTAGAAGCAGAGGATCAGGACAAGCCAACCATCCTGACTGCTCCTAATTCAGGTTATTCTGGGATTCCCCCCTCCCCCCTTTAATTCGTTACTTCATAACTAACTTCATAACTATAATCACAGAAATCACAGACAGGTTATTTTGGGGAAATTATAATCTCATAGGGCTTTACTAATTTATTTATATTGCTAATTGGTGGTGAGACTATGAAAGTTATGAACTACCTCCTAAATTCATGCCTGCCTACATCTGAATGGCACACATTCACTGGTTGGTATTTATAATTTTGGGGGTATTGGACTGATGGAGATTACTCATGTTGAAAAGCTGCTGGAAGGCCTGAACTAGGAATTAAATTATCATAGTGGCTTCATTTTGTTAACAGTCTCATTGAAAATATCTTGCTTGCAGGACAATCAAATTCATCAGTGTTCTGCTCTTCCACTTCAGCAGACAAAGTTTTAATCAGTGGCACACTTGATCTTGCAGAATTCATGGAAAATAATTTCCTGCATTTTTGAGATGAGCAAAAATTCATGTAATCTAGCTTTTAAACTCCTGGCAATTTTTTTTTCCTTTCTTTTTGAATAATCAGCTTTACTTCATTCAGTTGCCTATTCCTCGTAACTTCAATTATCAAGATGACCCGATGCTTAGATGGGATTAGCTCATGGAAGACGAGCAAGCAACCCCATCTGAACTCGGGCAGAGCAAACAGTAGACTGATGGTAGGATCAAAACTTTTGGGAAAATGTACTGTTTTCTCTGAAGTTGTATATTTGCAATTGGTCTCTGCATATAGATGGCTTCAGAGAACCCTGTTACTCATTTCTGACCGTCTCACATAGCACCGTTTACAAAACAAGACTTTTTTTTCTGTCCTCTTTTCTTGTAGCTGCCATCCTATCTTAGCAAGCAGTCATCTAACTTCAGTTATCTTTTTATCTCTTTTTTTTGTTACAACAGCACATGCAATCTTCACCATCTAGCAAACTTTAAAAATTAGTTATATTTTAGGTCTTGCTTTTATTTATTTAATTATTTATTTTTGTTGCTTCAAGACTATTAACAGCCTGGACTCAGCTCTGGATGAAGACCGTAAGTACCAAAGCCAGTGCCAGTTATTTCTTTTAGTGTAACTGAACTTTCTAAAATAAGGCTAAAAGTTGTCTGTGCAGTAAGCGTGCAGCAACCATCAGTACAAGAGGGTGGAACAGATTTCAGTAGTAACGAATAACCATCTAGAACCTCACTGCCTTCTGCTCTGATTGCAAGGACCATTTCTTTGAACCATTCTTCTCTCACCATAGACAGGAAGGACTCCATCACAATACTGCTGCCTTTTTGATGAGAGAAGAATGAGCAGATGGTAGTCACCTGGTTTAGCGCACTATTTGAAAGTATTTGGACATGAGTGACATGCACAATCATGAGAAGTATATTGGACATAACAGAACTTTAGAAAAGCTGGCTCTGAGAAATTCCTGTACCACCACCATTCAGTGGATGGAACGTATCTGTTTTCTGTCTTTAGATCAATGACATGGTTTTCTGAATGCAATTTTCTTTCAGCAGAACCTTGTATTTTTGAATGGTGGCGTGTAACTGAAGTTTGGGAGTGGTGCTCTGCAATACTTAGAAAAGCTGTATTTTGATTAATGTTGCAATGCAAATATTGAGGAATCTGCACATGAAGCTCTTGTGGTTGAGGCTGATGAATCCAATGTGTAGAAGCCGTTCTGGGAACTCCAGGTCTCTCTGGTAGCTTGGAACTGGGCTGCCTAGACATGTCAAGGTGAAAAAAGCCATCTGGATTTTAGCTAGAATACAGTGAGAAGCCAATGGAAAAAAATCAGAACACCAAAATGATGTTATAAAGGCGACCATGGTGGCTGTGGTGTTGTCCACTGGTGGTCTCATTCTCAAAACCTTACAGCTTTGTATTGTAGACATGAGTTAGCTTGAAAGCTAAATACAAACCTGAACGCTCTGGAATCTCTACTTCTTTCTGCTTTAAGTAGGTTTTAGCTCCTCTGGGGCTAATTGCTTTTATAAACATTGTCTAACAATGTTGGTTGACTTTTCCAAGGGTCTGGTACTTGAACTGTTGATCTCCTCAAATATTAAAAGAATGTAATACGTAGCTGCAGAAGTGTTCATAAAACAAAATGAAATCATTTAATGGAAGGTGCTAAGGAAGCTTTAAAGTATTAGCCTAATAGAAAAACCTATCAGTAGACTTTTAAAGCTTTTCCTCTTCAATTTTTATGGACTGTCTTAATTGACTTTAAAAAGCTTTTATGCACTTATGAATAGACTAAGTAGAAATAGTCTTTTTTTCCTAAATGCAAATAAGATATAGGCATAGTTTGTAACTTTATTTTAGAATACCTGATACTGTAGGCTTTTGCCCTGTGAGAAGCGATTTCCAACTAATGAAGTCTAGTAAAGTCAGGAATACAAGTCTCACATGTGTCTGCTCATGCTGAAAACCTGGGGAGGCAAAAAAAATAATTGGCAATGGTAAACAGAAGAATACCCATAAAACATCTTGAGGGATTTATGACTGCCAGCTTTAGAAAGAGCGGGGATCACAGCACTCGGTTTAGATGCAATACTGATCATTAGAGGGACACTAAACTGCCTAAACAAAACATAGAGCCATGGAGTATCGCTTTGTGCTGTAGAATCTTAATTCACAGACTTGATTCCCTTGGGACTGTTCTGGTACAAATCTGTCTGCTTATAATGGAACACAGAAGTTGATGATGAATGTCTTTATCTCAAATTTTCCATATGCTTCTCAAAACCAAAGACCTCTAAACCCCTTGCTTTCCAGGGAATTTCTCAAGAGGTCACTCTGTGTAAAGATAGGACAGATGTGTTCATGGTGCTCTGGCTTTTGGCTGCAATAATGGAGTACCCTTACTCTTTGAGGGGTCTCTCCCAAAACTTGGTGATACCGGATCTGTTACTGGCTCAAACAGCAGTCCCTGGCCTTAGTCGTGTCTGCGCACCAGCATCAGGGGAATGAGGGTGTGCTGTCTTGTGAGAAGACAGGACCAGCCTGAATTTGAAAGCTTCAGCCTGATTCACCTTATGCCCATACCAGACAGGCTTTGTCATCAAACTCCTCCCTTCCAAAGAAAACAGTTTCTTTCTAGTTTATTTAATAGACTTTTTGGAAGTCTTTAAGCTGCAAATGTGGAAGCAAAGAGCAAGCCAAATTAAATTCTAGACTCTGTTTAACCAGATACCTTCCTAGTTGCTTTGCTATCCTTTTACCTAGTCCTCTGGCCCATCCTGACTGTGCAGTATTATGCTGTGTGTGTCTCTGAAGATCTGAGTAATTTCTCTGTTCTACCTGCACCAGGTGCCTCTCTCTCTCAGCACCGATGGAGTATTAATGATAATCCTGAGGTTACTTTTGTTGTTTAAATATTTCCAGGATTATACCATTTCCTCTGCCCCTCACCAATCCATTTGTTCTAAGTTCTTTGCAAGCGTTTATTTCATCTGCGCTTTACTCCTTCCTGCCCACAGCACTGAATACACTTTGGCATCTCTTCTGTGGAGCGGTTGGCACACTGGGATGGGATATTGGACAACGGTTGTTTGTGGATTTCCTTATGTTTGGTTGCACACTTCTAGTAGTAGAAGTAACATACAAAGTTTTCTTGCTTCATCACCAACATCACAGTGACAATGCTCTTAGCACGCTAAATCAAGAGACAGACAAATAGATTATTGGCCATTTCAGTAAGGCTGGTTGACTGAAAACATCTACAAATGATCTGGAGGAGCCATACATAGTAAGTTTTCAGATGGTGTTTTGCTGCCAGCAGAAGTGTGCTCTGCAGAGGCCTTGAATAGGTTCTCAATAGTTCACAGCTACAAGAAGACACTACAGCTGGATAGCCATTAGCGACCGATCACTGTGCAATTAAGCTTAACCTCCTACTGGTGATGGTTCCCCAGGGGCAACTCTCTGAACTTCAAATGAAGAGATCTAGAGCTAGAGCAAACGGTTAACAGCAGGATGAGGAACAATGTTTGGCAGGAAAAAGAAAGAAAAGGCCCCAACATTAAAGAACCCATAATCTGTTTTAGGACTTTTAAAAAACATCGCATCAGAAGGGCAGGTAGTATGTCTGTCACTAGAGGGGGAAGTAGGGTAAATGCCACCTACTGAAGCAGGGGAAAGAAAATTAGGGGAAAATGTAGAAGAAAAAAAAAGGAAATGAGAAAGGAGAATAGTCCAAGCTGTAGGATTTTCAGTTCAAAATGCAGGAACTTTGGTCAAATCGTGTAATTTCATACTGCAGACTTCACCTGAACACAGTGGCTATGCTGGAGCATAGCGTCAGGATGGAGTGCACGGAGACTTAATATGAAGATGAAACATGCACTGTCAAGCTGCTTAGCATTTTAGAAGTGAGATGCTTTGAACACTGACCCCTTAAAGAGAAGGAAAGAAGGATAGTGAAATAGAAAGGAATTTTATGCTTTTACTGTTGCTGTCTGGAAAATTGAAATACATTCTTAAACCTTATGAAGTTTTGCAGGCTACTGAACAGGCTCAAGTCTCCGAAGGGAAAATACTGGAGCACTTGGAGAAAAAAGTCATTGCGGACACTTGGTATTCGGAAACAAAAAGCCACACCACCTGCATTTCCATCGATAATTACCTCAGTTTTGTGCTATCAACGTTAGCAGGTGAGGAAAATGTTACCCGGGCTCAGAGTACTGCGCTCAAGGTGCTGGGTAAGCAATCAGAACAACGAAAACGCAAGGAACATGGTCACCGTAATCCGATCCGTTTCCGCTAATTGCTTCGCAAACACCTTAAAATCATTATATTCGGTGTGACTCCGCAATGGCCGACGAACAATTTGACGACGGCTTAGGGGCCGCCGGTTTTACTCTTCCTTACGAGCTGGAGGGTTCCCTGCTGCTCCGGGCCGCTTTGCAGGGCGGCGTTGTCACCGCGGCTGCGACAGGAGCAGGCGGCTGGATGCACCGGCACGGCCGGGAGGGAAGTCACGTTGCCGGTGCCACTCCTGTGATCGTTAAAAAATAAAAAGAAATCAGCTTGCTTTTTTTTTTTTTCCTGCTCCTTGAAAATGGGGTGCTGAGGAAAATNAAGGGGGTGCTGAGAAAAAAACCCTAAAAAAAAAAAAAAAAAAAAAAAAGGAACAAACGAGGGAAATTGTACCTGACGAGACGGGGACCGGCTGACGACTCTGAGGCGAAGTTTCCCGCGGGCGGGAGGGAGGCGGCGCCCCGCCCCCTACCCCTCGGGCGGACCCGGCCCGGGCTGCGGCGCTGGGGTCACGCCTGTGCC